>JABASI010000721.1:0-33282 GCA_019776505.1 Tomocerus nigrus
CAAATGTTCAATCAGAATTCTGTTATTCACGATTGTAGACAGTAACTTTATGAACATTTTGTGTATTTCAGATTTTCGATACGATAACTCTTTCAATAGTTATATCGACTTTAAAAAGGGTCTATTTTACATGTAAATGTCAATAATTCAAATATTCCACACTTTCTTGAGAGGCACTCTTAAACACTTAATAATTTACATGAGTATGAGTAATTCATATAACATCGAAGTAGTCTTGGTCAACTAAATAAATGTTCAATAATGCTATATCACAAACATACAAAAAATGTCCCTTTACCACTTGTCAAATTACCTCTTGTTTGAACTTTAAATGATACCTACCTTAGGAATTAATAAAGGATTATACTGAATTTAGTATTACAAATTACAAATGAATGAGCATAAATATTATATTATATACATGATATTATTATTATTATTATTACTGAAATGCAGTTCCAGTCTCCCGATAGTGAGATAAACAAATCTGGTCAAAGTTAACATAGGTAGGTGCATTGAACTGTTGAACACAATTAATTAAGACTTTTTATTTATAGTTCTTTCACTAATATTACAAATTACAATAAGAATTAAAAATACAATGCGCCCATGGCTTATACCTTACACCTAGCAGTTTGCGTGCTTGCACCCAATTATTGTCAAAGGTCGTTTCTTGTGAGTTGATAAGTAAAACACCTAGGTATATTTTTAGCCCCCTAGTTAACATTACCATTACCAATGGGGTTCAATTAAACTTAGATGACGCATGTAATTAGTTCCTTCGTCTTTGGGATTATTAGGATCTGCTAATGATACCTGTGTTATTTCAGTGAAGAGGACATAAGGAGGTTTGCTTCGATATAAAACAGAGCTTGGATGTATGCGCACCTGTAATGTGACAGAATCGGCTCTTTTGACTTTGTAAAGGTTACCCTTGAAATATCTAGCCCGATTATGCTGAAGACATTCGTAAAAACATCTTCTGACATTCTCACGCATTTCTTCTCCATGAACCTCCTTTTCGCTTTTTATACCTTCGTCTCTGCAAACTTCTAATAATTGTTTTCTTACTTCGGTGGCGTACCTCAATGCCCTGAAACTGATTTTATGAACTTTACACCACGAAGGTTTGCTTTTTGATTTTTTAAATTCTCTGTACACTTTTAAATAGGTTACCAAATCTCCCTCTGGGCATGAAAACTGGTCACGATTACTTATACTATTCCCTGTGGAATTTTCAAAGATAAGTTCTGAAGAAAGAATACTTATGATTGTCAATACAGGCTCTAGGACGAAATATTTAGGAGCCGTAATTAGTACTTTAGCCAACAAAGGGTCTAAAGGTAAGACGGCCATTAGTGAACCTGCAGGTGTCAGTTGCAAAGGTTCTTCAATTGAAGTGATGGCCCCTAAATCTTTGAGTTCCTCAACAGCTGATTTACTGGTCTGTTCAGGTGGGGGTTCAATCCATGGAAAAGTTATTGGTTTATTGAAACCTATCTTTAAAAGGTGTAAGAAGACTCCGGAGACGCTACATCGACTAATTTCTGGTACGGTAAAAAGTTCCATAGTCTTAAAAGCTTCTTCAGTGTACATTCTGTAACACTTCCCTTCTGATTGCCTACCCGCCCTTCCGGTTCTTTGCAACGCTTGTGCTTGAGAAATGTTAACTACACGCAAAATATCTAAAGACACACCCCCAACAAAAAACCTACATTTAACTTTTCCAGAGTCAATTACAACTCTGACTCCCGGAATGGTTATCGACGTTTCCGCAATGTTAGTACTTACAATTATTTTGCGAACCGATGGTAATGGAGCAGAAATTGCTTGCAGTTGGCGTGAATCTGGAAGGGCAGCATACAATGGATAGATTTCCAATGGAGGCATTTCGTCGAAGTTTTGACTCTTAAAGAATTTAACAACGGATTCTATTTCTTCTTGTCCTGTAAGAAAAGCAAGAATATGTTCATTGATTGGTAGCATTTTGTGGAGTTGAAGAATAGTACAAATAACATTTGTGCAGTAGTCGTCATCTTTTTGCTCGACATGAAACACTTCAACTGGGAATGTTCTTCCTTCCACATAAAGCACTTTGCAGTTGTTAAAATAAGTTTTCAAATGATCCACGTCCATTGTAGCACTCATTATAACTAATTTTAACCTTGCTTTTTTCTTCAAATTTTTTCGTTTTTCTTGGGCTTCTCTCAAAACACCAAAGAGGACGTCCATGTCAATTGTTCTTTCATGAGCTTCGTCCAGAACGATACAGGAGTAGTTTTTCAAGAGTTCGTCTCTCATTGCTTCACGTAGCAACATTCCGTCGGTCATATACTTGATTTTTGTAAATTCAGAAGTAGTGTCATCAAATCGAACGGCATAGCCAACAAGTTGACCTATCTCGGTGCCCATTTCCTCCGAAACACGTTTAGCTACGCTTACAGCTGCAACCCTTCGAGGTTGAGTAACGCCTACTTTTTTGCTGTACAGTAAACCGGCCTGGTAAATATATTTGGGGACTTGAGTAGTCTTGCCACATCCCGTCTCTCCAACTAAATGCAACCAGTGTATAAGAGAAATAATAATTATACGCTTTTCTTAGCATTTCCAACAATTTCAGAGGGTGAGGGAAATATAAATGTATATTGTCAATTGTATCAGGTATTAATATTATAATAATTAGCTTATACCCAACATTATGGTATCATTCTGCCGTAATTCGTTTATAAGCTTGTCTCTTCCGGCTGCTATTGGTAGTACTTCCGGTAATAACGAAGATACGGAAGGAACTTCTTTTGGTTTAACCGAATCGCTTTTAGGCTGAACTTCTTGCTTTTTAGCAACAGTAGTATTCCCATTTTCAATTAGATGTTTCTGAGTGGAATCAAGTTTTCTTTTCTTGTTTCCCTTCATAATTACCTTTTGTCTTTTCTTTTTGTTGATTCCTCAGAAAAGAAGTCTAGTAATCCTAAACAAACAAAATACGTTAATGACCTAGGTATATATGACCCATTACTGTAAACAAAGCATTTTCTTTATAATTTTACATTAAATTAAAATACATTAGGTATTTAGTTGTTAGTATTCATTTACTGGGGAATTGTCAATTGTAAATATAAAAGTTTTCATTACTTTATGACTTATGGGGCATGGCTTTTTGGCTTTATGTGAATGTGGATTTATGTACTTGTACTTGTACGACTTGACTTACCGACACCGAATCACCTACTGGTGCTGGTCGCTGGAGTGTAATATCAAATGTACGATCTATGAATAGGAACTTTATAAACCTGTATGTGTAAATAAGTCGCTAATGACAGTAATGGCTATGGGCCACTGGCCATTGGTGGTGGTCTGGTGACGGTGGTGCCGAAAAAATCCCTGATTAAGGTGAGTAAAAGACTTTAATCATAAAAACTCACACACAAGTAAAACTTTTTAAGTTTAAATCTGTAGGTATTGTGTTTATGTGCAACTTGGCCCGTCAAGTTCATATGTTCAAGTCTTCGCCTCTCTCCTTTCCAGCCAATGGATTACTTAGATTCTGTCATGCTGGTTTTGCTTTCTCTACGGAAACTTATGTGCTCGCTGCGCTGGGTACACGTGGTTATACTAAAGTTTTCTAAGCTGAATGATAGAGAAAGCACTTGCTTTCGTTTTTAGTTGATTCTTCTTGGCTTGTTCCATATAATATTATTATTATTCCCGCATCAATTCGTCAGTAGTTTTGATCTTATTACAGTTGCAATTATTAACTTTTTGCAGCAAGAGCCAATAAACGAGAATACTTAGAATACAACATAATATAAATCTCAAATTCAAGTCAAATCGTATATAATCATTACGATTATGTTAGCATTCAGAATTTAAATATAAACAGGTGTTCTTGGAACTAGTATCATTGCTTTTATTATTATCAAATGTAATACAAATAAACTTGACGCTGCAGCATTTCGCTGTCAGCTATAGGTCATTCATAGGTAATAATCATAATTATTATGTCACTGTCACAAGTATATTAATTTCTATTGTATATAGGTATCTGTATACATTTGTTATAAAAATAATGTCTTCTATGTAGTATATACACAAAATGTACGTTGTTGACTGTAGGTATTTAGATAATTCGACATTTATTGCATGCTAAAGAGAGTATTATAATATTATGCAAATCTGACAAACTTGTATAACTTAGGTAAAGCTATCAGTATTCAGTATACACTTCTATTAACCTTGGTCCTATCCTATAACTTCTATTTTCTATTTATTTAATTACCTGAACCTGAAGAAAACTATATGGGGAAAGTTTCAATTTTAAGAAGACTGAGAATGTTTACTTTTCTATAAAGTAGCACTGGACGGTCAAAGGTGAGAAATTTATCTCTAGTCACTTAGTCACTAGTACTTTCAACTTTGTATACCCTTACACTTTACACTTACACACATTCTCTTCTATCATTATAAATTGTAAATATTACTACCTGCTCTAGTATTATGAGCATGAACAGTGAACGTATGCATATGAAATCTAGATAGTTGATTTTCTCATTATTCTTAATAAAGATACCATTTTTGCATTGCCATTCTGCATACCACATTGCAATGCAAATACCTATGTAATAAGTCAAAATTGTGTATATATTTGTAGGTAGGTCATATACATTGAATAATTTCAAGATTATAATTTACAATACATTATATATATACATACATAATTGGTATTAGTTTATTACCTAATGTCATCATAAAGTTGCAAAAGTTGTCTGCAACTTAATTACGATACCTAAGCATGTTTGTGTGGTATGGTTTCTGTTGATATAACATACACCTTCAAATCAGAGTCGAAATTGGTGGTTTCACTTCGGATGTCAGAGCATTCTTTCCTTTCCTTGAATGCAGTAAAGTTTTAGTTTACTCAACTCCGATTTTGTTGATTCGCTAATATGACATTTAAATGAGTCTTATACGTTAAATCGTTTTCTCCTAAACACATAATTTTACTGCTTCTGGCTTTGATCAGCTGAATGTTAATTATATCTAGGTGGTCTATGGTATGTTTTTACTAGTGCATAGTAGTGGGTAAAAGACATGGCTTGGTTGTACGCAGCTTTACTTCAGAAACACATGGAGACCCTTTGGTAGGCCGCCGAAGTCCGAGGGGTACCAGGAGGGACGGGGTTTTTAGTTTTATGTATACGTTACTTAAATCTACTGTGCAATCAAGCAATTATAAATAAACTAAAACTAAATCATAAACTCTCTCCCTGCTGGTGGCGACGATTTGGCGCATTTGTGTCGCAACCGTAACAGCCCCAAGCCCCATACCATGGGGCTGTGGAGTAATGGGGATGTAGAGTGATGTTGTGTGTGCTACTGGCGCAGTGCATTGAAGGTTCGAAGCTTAATAATACTAAAATGTAAAAAAAATATAAAATTAAAACTCCATGTTACACATGCAAAAAGGGCCACAAATATGCGTATCTTCATTGCGGCGATACTCTGGACTTTTTTGTGAAGGTCTTTCTTTAATCGCGAAAGGCCAAGTCAGACCTCCTCCCTCCAGCCCCGGCTGGGTCTATGCAGACCCACAGAATAGTAATCGCTAGAGGAACTCACGCAGTGAGGACCTAAGGATCTTTTTTCGATGATGTGGACCCCCCCCCCTTCCTGGAAAGCGGCCGAATCAGGTGGGAACTGATTAGCATACTCATATTCCACGAAGTGTTGAATTACAGAACACTCTAAACACGAATTACAAAGTGGACCTTACAAAGGCCCAGAGAGAGAGATAGATAACTATTAGCAATGTAAAATGTTTATTTATGGGAACTTAATATAACTTTACGTTTGTAAGTATATACACAGATAAGTGTGCAACTCTGATTTCGCAATATTGATGCTTGGTTTCACATTTCTTTGTGAATGAAATGAGACAAACAGAGTCAGTTTACTTGTGATGCGATCAATGTGCTTGATGTTGATGCGACTTTAGAGAGAAATTCTAGGACAAAAGGAATAGGCTTCAATGTGAACTTTACGTATAGAAATGAAAGATTAGAAGGCAGAATGTAGGGATGCTGAGGTTTTACAAATGCAGCTACCTAGTACATGCATATAATATAGACATAATATTTAATAGTCATTACTAGAAGTATAACGTGACTACTTTGAGTACTTATCTACTGTTTTATACACTTAGTTATATGTTGTGTGATTGAATTGAATTGTTTGCCGTAGGTTTGTTGATAATGCGATGTGAACGAGCAACTGTAGCTTTCCAGAGAAGCCATTAATCAGTCGTGACGGTGACAGTCAACTCAACTTATGGACTTTCCTAGACTCCTCTTACTTACTCAAACTCACCAGGCTGCAGTCCTCATCCACAAAGAGCGAAAGGAAACCAGAGCTGAGATGATAGAGAAAGTGGGCTGGAACAACTTTGTCAGAAATGTGATCACTAGATATCATATGAAGTGGTTTTCTCTGTTTCTGTTATCATGGACCAAGCAGCGGCACTTAAAAGTAACATCCAAGTTTGTGCAGTAATATGACATGGTTGGAGGTGTGTGGTGCAGACAGTCAACAGCTACTTTCATTTCATCTCTTATTTAGCAGCCCAGGTCAGTCACGTCATAAAATCATATAGTAAAAGCTGTATAATATATGTGATGCTACAAACCACGCAATTATGTCGACACCTCTATATTCCCTAGACTAACTTAAATTTTGGGCACATATACCTATACCATTTTCTTTCATAATACCTACGTTCAATTAAAACCTTTATTTGCCATTTTATTAGTATCTTCCAGGAATTAGTGACGATTACAGAAGTTAGGATGTTGGAAAAATTTCGGAAGGCAGCCTTTTCTCAATGTAAAAGATAGTAGAAGGAGTGAAAAATAGTAAAGCTGGAGTTGATGAGGGTTTATGCCGGAGTTTGTGCATTTGAAATAGTGCCTGTAGGTATGTAGCAACTATAAGTAAAGAAAAGTGTAAAGTTTCTGTTTTAGTAAGGTCTAACTTTGACGTGATGGTGCTTGAAGAAATAGTGAGAAATAAAATTTATATGTATATGGATGTATAGTGGGAAGGATGTGGAAGGTTAACTTTATACTGTACATTCATTACACTTTACACCTAGAAGTTGGCTTTTATGTAACTGCGTGAAAAGTTTAAATCCTTTGAGGCCATCATGAAATGGGAGAGATGTAATGAAATGTGCTCTTTTTCAGAACATTTATGTTCCGGATGATGATCCTCAAATGAAATTCGTCATCCTCTACTATAATAAGAAGTTTTGAGGACAGCGTGGAGAGGACCAGAGGAACTTTATCTAACGATGAACACACCACACTGTGACATCAGCTTTATAGCTGAATTGTTAAAGGACGTCGTATGTCTTCTTTTGCCAGTAAAACTTGGACTTTTTTTCAACTGCGAGGAAAATAAACTGGTATAAAATATAAAAGTTAGCGTGGAGTCATTTCCTCCTTTTTCTTCTTTTGTAACTTAAAAGCAATTTCACTTTCTATCTTTTTTATTATATTTTCTTCACGGAAGAAAAAACGATTTGAAATAAATACAAACGGAGCCTATTTCCCGTCATTTTCCATCATGCCTTCAGCAGAACATTGTTCAGCCTTTCTATATTTTATTTAGTTCAGTGTAGTTTCAATTGTGATTGCACCGCACGAGATTAATGTGGGTAGCCGCCCATGGAGCAGAAACTAATTAAATGCACTGAAGAATACTAGGCTGTAGTTTCGGCTCTAAAGCCAGAGGCAAGACAGGCCAATGTAATGTAATGCAATATAATATAATAGAATAACATTACATTAGAGACGGGGAGATGTAGTCATCCGCTTGTAGAAAAGCTGTAGGAGAAAGCACTTTTCCTTTCTCTCGACTAGAATCTACAGTTACTGGGTTATGTTGGGTTGGCTACTTATGGCCTAGGTAATTTGTAGTAGCGGTAATAGAAATAATGGGTTTTCCTAGATTTGTGTGAGCTTTAGTCGGCTGCAAAAGAAAGGGCAAAGTGAAAATAGAGTCGAGAATCTCTATATGTACAGGTACTTTCTTTCTCTCTCTCTCTACTTTATATACACTCTTCCTCCTCAAGAACACAAATACAAGATAGATGCTCCAGATAAAAGATTTAGATTGGGAAACGAGCAGAACAGAGAGAGAAGAAAAGAAAATGATGGGTGTGCAGAGTTCCATTTCAATTCAATGACAGATTGTAAAGTGGTTTCCGTTCTTTTCCTTTCCCTATAAACACTGCCACCACATTACCCTTACATTTGTATCACCGCATACGCAGGGCATGAATTTCGAATACGAAACACCGTGGCTCTTTATCTTTTTGTTTTTCTTTCTTCCACAGTGTCACCTTCTAGTTTCCAGCATCGCTTTTCCTCCGAATCTCTTTCTCCCTTCGCTTCCCCTCCGAAATTTATTCCTGTCACTATTTCGCAATAGAAAACCGAAAACCAACTAATAAATTCAAAACTCACACCTTTCATCATATTCCCTCGGGATTTGAATAGCGCGCTACAGTTGCATAAATAATCTTAATTAAAATCTGCTAAAATTTTCATATCTATAAAGGTAGTGTAGCCACAAAATGAATGCCAGGAGCCCACTTTGTAGCATTGCGTAAATTTTATGAATAATGGCAGACTCCTTTCATACAGATGATAAATGTTTAATTTGCCACATTAATTTTCCAGCTTGATACAAAATAGAAGCTGTCTGATGATACTGCGTTACCTGCGTGTGTCTAATCATTGCATAATGTATTTAAATAAATTAGACACAGAAAATATTGAAATCGGTAAAGTAGAAACTAAATGTATACACATAAGCTAATAAGTGGAAAGAAGACAGAATGGAAGGGCTTGAGTGCAGGAGGAAACTCTGGAGAGTAACAGTAAGCATAAAAGCTGAAGTTAATAGATAATGGAAAGTAATCAAGACTCGCAAGTTTTCAGATGGATTTTCTCCGTTCGTTTCCTATCTTTGTGTATCTATCTTTAGTAAGGACTAAAAAGCATGCATTAGTTAGTGTGTGTTGACTATTCTGTTGGAGAATAAAGTAGGAAAGACTCATAGAAACATAACACTAAGAAAAGTATTTGTTATTTCAAGAGCAGCACTAAGCTATTGTACTAATAGTATTATAATATGGAGAATTTCTCCGGAGAAAGGAAAGAAAGTATTTCCAAATGCAAATTCTACATAAGGCATACAATGATTCATCGTTACTTCGCCGTAACAATGCTTACATCTACATTTATTCCGTCGTCGTCTCTCCCATCCATAAGTTCACAGTTTGTTTCCATTACCAGACCAGGATCTTCTATTGAATTCAATTCAACAACATACTTAAGTAATACTTCTCTCCTCTCTCCCTATTCCCTACGATAAAAGATTCGTCTCCTTTCTACCTATACATCTAGACTAGGAGAAGAAACTCAAATTGAGCTTCTTTACATTTACCAAGAGCTTACCTTTCCTTGCACGACTACCATAATAAATTCCCAATGTTATATCAGTCGCTGAAGCACTTCTAAAGTGGACTCTGACTAGAAGCAGACAAATTCCTGTATTATCCTTCATTTCAATTCAATCTTCCTTTCTTAAGTATTCCTGAGAAGAAGGGAATCTACTCTTGGCCTTACATTCACTATTACTACGAAAATGCCTGTTCTATCTCTACGTTCGTCTTTTCCATTGATATGCAAGGAAAATCCATTAAGGAATGAAAACACTAAATCCCACAATATTGATTGAAAGTTGAAGAGGCACATCACATTTAGCTTCCTATATGCATACTAAACTATCTCCTCGTCGAACCGAACCTACCTGAATAATGCACAACTAATAGTAACCAGCCCGGCAGAAAGGAAGAAGACCTATTACTATTTACCTATAAATTATTCTACGAACATTCTTCACTATAGCCATACTTAAGTGTGCCTCTCACACCACGACTAGTTAATCGGGCACTCTTCTAGACATTCCCCCCATAATACTCCACAGTAGATGCCCATTAAAATTCGTCAGGTACCATTGAACTTATAACTCTTAGTTATTTACAGCTACTTGCTATTTGATAAGCTACTCACCTCTTTCCACAAGGCTACAAACAAACAGCTAATGAATGGCTCAGTGTCGTCAATTTATATCCGCCTTGATGCCTCTTTTGACAACAATAATTGAATCCTTTTCAGTATCACTTTCATGTTTGAATAAATATCAACTTTTGCACTTATAATGTCTACTATTGCACCCTTATTGAATTGTATAGGCAGATACGTACTTATATAGTCATTATTGTTAAATATTACATTTGCAAACCTCAATCATAAAGCATAGGTTCAGAAATAAGTAAGTACTGCTCCAGGTGGTAAGGCTTAACATAAATAGTTTTACACTATCGTTAGAACAAATGACATGATTGGTATGACAGTCGTCGTTATAAACAAGAGAGGGTCATTTGTCTCTTTTGTGTGCTTTAGAAAATTATGATTTATGTTGTATCCACACAAAACATGTCATCATGTCAGCTATCACCAGCAAATGATAGTATTTCACCGTCTACTCAAAATACTCGAGATAACAACTTTCACTCTCCATTTGTATTCGTGATATAGTGTGTCTCCGCATATTATATCCATGGTCTCTGCATATAATATGTATTCCCCTGCTGAGCTAATAGTATAAGCCATAAACCTCATGCAAATTTGAAACTAATTGGAAAAAGTCAATTATAAGTGCATACTTAAGATAACTGGCACAATCTTAATTATCTTAAGCAAACAAGGTAGTTAAGAAGGAGGAAAGTATGTTATCGTAATATTATGGTGTTTGTTTAACGATAATGGGTACATTTTAGATTGAGTTATAATTGTGGCCTTGCGTACAGAAATGACTATTATTATAGGTGGACTTACATGCATGACGAGCAAAGTTAGTAGTAGTGTCATGTTTTTAGCAATTTATTTTATAGAGAGAGGGAAAAGAGCTCGTCAGTCGTAAAAAAACTGGGAGTCATAAACAGTTCAGACGAATTTCTTATTGATTCCCGAGAGAATAGTAATAAAAGCCAATAAAATAGAGGATCGAAAGGAATGTAGTGTAATGCATGCATTGTACAAAGAAACTAGGGAAAGAGGAATACATGAGACATTAGTCAGCTCAACTCACTCTTTCATTTCATCCGTTCCCTTCATTCGACTCGATTCAATGAGATTCGACTAATAATATATATCTCTCTCTCTTCTGCCGGGTACTACTGTCTTCTGTGTCTGGCTGGCTAGTGAAATGAACTCGGGGAAAGGAAATGTAGAATGTAAAAGCTCTGCTCAACAAAAGGAAACTGGAGTTATGATGCACTACTATGTACCTATCATCTCTTCTCTCGCTTCCTTCCTCCCATTTTCCAATCCATCCCGGCATATACAATTATAATGGACTATAAAGCCTGGAATGATCGTGTCGCGAGCACGGAAGATGATAATACCATATATCTGTGAGGAACATAGCTAAAGAAGCATAAATAATATATGCAGAACAATATTACCATGTCTTTGAGAGGATATATAAAACATAAAGCCATCGGGTATAGTGTAAATGCAGAAATAGAACGGTTGAGAGTATTGAAATTGAAGTAGAAGTAGTAAAGCACATCAACATGACACACTCATGTGAAAGATTCAATCAAATATTATTTGTATGAGAGAGGGAATGTTCGTTCGAGTCGTCCCAAAGGGCTCAGTTACTGTCCCAGAATAATCATCCGAAGAAGGGGAAAGCTGAAAGCATGCATCGTGCAACTAATACCTCCTCCAGCTACTCTTAACTATATGTATTTTTCATTCAAATTACTAGACGCAGTCGATACACCCCACACACTCAGCTACACACACTACTGGCAATAATAATATCACCTACTTACACCATAAACACTAGCATTAAGTCTAATATCTAACCTGCCAACTACCAAAAGACCCGAATGGTAGACACCAAAATCATTAAAACTAACCCATAAAATTGTCAATATCAATTTTTTGTGTCTTAAAGAGCTTACAGAATTTTGAATGGATAGGATATGTTACAGGTGATGTTGACAGATCGGACGAGTCAACATGTCCTAGGCCATGTGGAATTCCAAATTTCGAAATCTCAAATTATTTAATAATTTTCTCTTCGTGTCACTTTTCTTATGTTCGTTCATTTTGTTGGATCCGTTTTAAAGAAAACTTGAGATTTCGAAATTTGGAATTCCACATGGTCTAGGACAAGTTGACTCGTCCGATCTGTCAAGGTCACCTGTAACAGATATAAGACAAGTACACAAAAAGTTATGTATAGGTTTGCGTTTGGAATTTTCATAATTATACGCGAGCTTAACATATACCTAAAAACTTATTAGGTAACTATTAAAAATGTGCTACATATGTGTATTTGATTGTCATGTATGTACTAAGCTGTACATGTACTACTGCACAGTAAGTATGTATTTACTTATAATTATGGTTCAGAATTTCAGAATAAAGAGCGTGTGTACTGTGTATAGTGGTGTTAGCCTTTTAAATGACACAACCTTTTTCTGACAATATTTTAGTAGATAAATGCATACGAGTGAACCAGGTATGATTTACGGAGAAAGATAAGTGAAATGCTTAATAGTAGAGCCGAGCGAGACGGATGTATAGTATTCCATCTATGTACATAATAATATCAGTTCGGAATTTGTTGCATATAGTTAAGAGGATAACGGGACGGGAGGATAAAATTGGCCACAGAATCCGAAATTGAATTTGGTCAACGTACAGTAGTTTACATCCAATCACTCTCACTTGTTAGGCTCCTTCATGTCCATGGTTGGGTTTGTGCAAAAGCACATTATATTTTCTGAGAATATTATGTAGTATTTAGTAGCGGTCTGTTGGACTGATCCTAGGGTAACTCTGCTTATTCCTTGGTTTGTGTAAATGTTTCTACTGTTGTGTCGAAAACGGATCGTATTGCCTGATATGTTGAAGGGAGAGTTTATAGAGGATCTACGCTGCACACATATAAGAGAAGGTAGAAAAAAGGCGAGGAGCCAAACAGATAGTAAGTGCCTAGTGTAGCATGCACTTACATTGATAGGAACTGGCATGGCATGCATGCTACTACGTATTACTACTGCTACATGGTACACAGTTACTTTACTCCTAGATAGAATAGTAAAAGCTTGGAACACATTAGCTACTAAAAAAGGAGAGAGGGGCAGTGTTATAATGTATATAGGAGAAACGGTAGGTAGTTGTGTGTGATATAAGTATGTGTGTATGCATGGAGGGAATGAGAGAATCATGCAACTCAAGCGCACTTATACCGGGTTGCTCCTGACTGTGCGGGTAACAGCAAGGCAAACCGAACCGCTGTTCCATGTTCTATTCATCTGCACTCTCCGGGACGGCACGGGTCGATCTTATTCCGCTGGTGACTCTCGTCTCCTGTGCACCCTAACGAAACATTCCCGGCTCTTCATTTCACTCAGATATCCAGCATAGAATTGAGAGAGAGAGAGAGGATGGTGAGTTCTGCGCTGAATGAAGGATTCCCGGGTTAGTCTTACAATTACATTGCAATACGTTGCCCGACTAAAGAAAACACAGCTGAGAGACTAAGTCCGTGTGTTTATACTTTCTACATGGACATTTTCTGTTTTCACACACTGGATCTGAAAAAAGAATTACACGTACAATGTACAACATCAGTGTTATTGCAACCTAGTATCTCATAAATTCACGTGAGACAGATTTCTGTTTTTTCAGCATTGCTCCACTATTATTTGTAAGGGAATCCAAGGAGGACTTATTACTAGAAGACAGTATCATCTAAGTATTTTACGCTATTTTTCTTCTCTTTCAAGTCAACCGGCGCAGTTGGAACTATTCCGATTGTAATGCTAATGTCATTAATTATCCTGTGAATGTGACACGTTTAAAACCTGCTGGTTAGTTAGCCTTTGCGCGCATTCTGACTCTCAACTCAAGAATTCAAGTTTAAGAGTGTCAAGCAAACTCAGACCGGTAGCAGCCTAGTCTCTCTCTACCACGTTTCTAGTAAATACAAACTGTGTGTGAGTCAAGAAGAGAAACAAGCAAGACCGGCATCACATCCGAGTTTTCTCCTCGCTGCTCTCTTGTTATTGTTGTAGTACGTTACGTGATGTGAGCTGAATATCTACAGAGAAGAGTTTATGCAGCACAGTAGATTCGACTTTTACATCACACGACACACGAGAGGAGGGCAAGGGGGAAAGGAAATAACTGTACGGAGCTGATTGTCACGGGAAGGAACTACTGCCGGTTTAATTGCTGTTTTATGTTGCACAACAGTCTGAATGAAAGTGACTGGTGAGACTTTTTCAGATATTTAACTCGAGTAAACTCAGTCAACCGCTATTCCTTTTCCTTATAATAATGCACTTATTTTAGTTTAGCACGCTTTTTAGTTTTCCAGGATCAGTCGCATGGTACGACAGGGACATGCAAGCATGTCTCTCTCTCTCTCTCCCTTCTGTTTTCTATCCTACAATTTGTACATGGCTAAGAATAAACTTTTTCTGGATGTTGATATTGAACACATGTAGAGAGAGAGAGAGGCACATTCTGATTTTGACGTGACTTGACAATAAAAGTGTGATTTTTTACTATTATTACCGCATGCTAAGGAAAGAGCCTAACATTAGTCCATTTGTGAATATAATAGGTATAAACTTTAATGGATCGTGATAAGGAATTTTTTAATAACCTTTCTCTAATAATACGGGGACCTGTGTTTTTCCATAAGGCATCCATTATTAACAGTGGTGTGTGTCGGCGTAGTTTTTTGTCCAGTTTCTACTTACTACTTTGTAGATAATAATATTTGCATGTGAGGAAAGCAGGTATACATGGACACTAATGGTAAATAAAGGGAAAAAGCAAATTGCTACTGTGATTAAAGTTGTTATTAAGTGTACTAATGTAGTAGTACATTGTAGCCTGTTTGTAAGCTACCTGGTTCTCGCTTAAAGACTCCATAATATTGTTCGCAGGAGAGAGGCAGTTATTATATTTTCTAATTCAACTGACTGTGATTCTCCTGGACTAGAGTCAAATTAATGTTCAGCTCCTGAGCAATACAAGTCACTATATTTTATTAGTAAATGAGTGGTAGTATTTGCAGGGGATGTTGTTTGTTGTACATTTGTTGTGTTGGTTCATTTGCAAATGTAAATTGTATTATTTTTGCCATGCATTTGTAGTGTGGTAGTGGCGCTTGGCTAGGTGTGCTATATTATGTATGGGATGTAGTTGGCTGGTGTCTATTAGTACTTTCGTCGAGAGTATATTGCGCCTCGTTTCCTATCTAACTCATTGCCTAGTGTTAACGTGCACATTAGTTTGGCTAAATCACCGAAATTCTCTGGCAGTGCCAGTAGCAAGCAGACACTTGGTAGAATGCTCACAAGTAAAACTCGACTTTGTCTCTGTCCTCTATTATTCTTATTGCATGTAAAGATATGCAAGATACCTACGTGTAGGTAGCTACAGAGCTCTGCGTTGCGTATGTATGTCCTACTGTAAACTACAAGTATTATTATTATTATTGCATGGAATGCCGTAAAAAGACGGAAACAAGGGTGATGGCTCTGGAATGCAAATCCTACAAAACAACTCTTGAGTCTTCTTCTATTGCATT
The DNA here is from genome assembly GCA_019776505.1 of Tomocerus nigrus. Lineage (NCBI taxonomy): Eukaryota > Metazoa > Arthropoda > Collembola > Entomobryomorpha > Tomoceridae > Tomocerus > Tomocerus nigrus. Next base: position 15,751 of record JABASI010000721.1, read on the forward strand.
ATTTCTAGGAAGTAGCAATAGGAAAGTAACTGTAAAATACGACTATTATTTCACCTATACTAGTAGAACAATATAGTATTTATATTTAATATATAAGTTAGTCTCTCGAAGGTATTATTGCTTTGTTTTTGCTTTCTCTCTGGATATTGTTGTATATATTTTTGTAAGAGACGAGAGAGAGAGAGAGGGAAGAAGGGTTGATCATATGTATCGTTGTTAGTTTATGTCGTAGCCATTCTCATAATAGCCGACTCTTTCCATAAATATGTATTATATGCACTGTTTCGCTTGAGTTACGTTTACCGCTTATTACGGTTACTTTTTGTTGCTGGCGTCTTTTGGCTTTCCCTTCTATCCTATTGTGCCAGTCACAACAAGGGACTAGCTCTATCTACGTTTAGGAAAAGCGTAAGCAAAGGATGTACTAATATCAGACTATTTCACGTTACTTAGTAGAATAGAAGAGAAGTGAATGGAGTAGATTGAATTTTCCTGAGAACTTTCAACTTTCTCCAAGCAAACTCCAATCGTCCTCCTCCTCCTCCCTTTCTCTTTCATTATGAAAATCTCATTTGCAATTCTGCAAGGATGTCAGTTTAGTAGTGGCCTATGTATGTATTGTGTGGGAGAGAGAAAGAGAGAGAGAGAGACGCTCTGTAGTCAATTCCATCTTGATTACATGTATTCAAGGGCCATTCATTTGTTGTAAATAAATTCAGTTTGTTGGACGGAGAGAGGAGATATGTTTTCATTTTGGAGATGCTATAAAGACGCTCTAGTTGTTAAGTAGGCATGCACAATGCTAACAATAACTATACATTAAACATTGGTTCGTATGAGACAACGGAATTCTATTGTGTTACTAATACTGCACTGATGTGATATATTTTATGTATGCTCTGTACAATCCTTCTCTCTCTCTCTCCACTCTGCAATTACATACATAGCACTATTCTGTTCAGACTCTTGTTCTACTTATAGTCACTTCTGTGAGGCGCACTGTGTGGAATGACAAAGACAAAATTTATTTTCGAACACTAATGCTCTCTGCTTGAGATTCTTTTGGCTTCTTTTCTTTTTCACTCTTGGTTGTCTTGTCTGTTGTTTTTTTTTGCCGAGCCTTCAATCCATTTCTAAGTCCATGCTTGCAAGGAGATAGGGAACTTCTCAAGACTTGTGTTATTACAAATATACATAGAGCGTAAGAAGTATGTAGTAGAATGTTCTGCATCGTAGTACTACTTTCGCCCATTGAGTCCGTACAGTACTTAAGTAGCTACGGCACGACAACTTTACTTTTACAACCTTAGCAAAGAACCTTCTTATTACTTACATTATTGTGTAGGTAGCTACTAGGCTCTAGCTATTCACTATTTTTATTTGAATCTATTTACATTTGAAAGCACAATTTCCATTGTATTTGTATTGTTTGAGAGAACATCGACACGACAAGAAAACACTAGACATGGCGTAGACACTACTGATTTGTTCTAGGCTGCCCAATTTGCTCATGCAAAGTACTATCGATTTCAGGGCTCGAGACTCCTCCATCCACTCACTACTTACTACTCCTCTTCCTTCTTTTCATATGTAGCCATGTATTTATGCGGAGGCACCTACGTAAATAAGAATGCAATCCTCTAGCTAGTCCTTCTAGCTAGTGTATATTTTATTTGCTGCTGACATACTATCTGTGTAGTGTGAGTGGTTTCTTTAGATTGGGGTCGTGTGTCTTCTTACACGAATCCTGTCACTTGACAAAGACAACTTCTATCTGTCCCTTTTACATTTTACTTTATGTATGTCACGGTTATAGCCACAAGAAAACTCAACGAATAAGACGACATAATTCACATAAGGGGCTATACCATCCACCTTAGCACTATAGCATCCAATCCAAATATCACACAATCTAAAGCTATGGACTCATGTATTGCAGAAAAATTTATTCGCTTCGCCAGCCATGTACTTCTGTCTGTGCTTTATCACACAGATTTGCTTCACTACAGACTTTTACAGAGACTGTATAAATCCATTTTAAAAACTTTGTGAATCAGTCCTGAGGACCCAATAAGCCCATGTTAACGTATTTCATACTTAGGCATTAGGTGATGAATCGTCAAGATCAATCAATCATGTCATTGTCATGATTTCTAGCAATTATGTAGCAATTTATTTTAACGACACCCGAAGATTTAATTTGTTTAGTTTCGGATCATGTGAAACGGTTTTAATGGTATCGGTTATTTTGTGACAATCAGTAGTCGGTTGACGGGTATTATCGTATTATCGTATGAAGTAGAAAATCAGAGGATATACAAGACAGAAGAGATCAAGTGGAAAAAAGAGGCTATGATTGCCGATTGCAAATAATATTATATTCTTGTATGTAATAAGGACTAAGAAATTCAAGTTGGGAATCAGAGAATTGTAGCTGTAGGCTGGGAAAGATAGTGGGATATAAATGGAGGAGTGTGTCAGCCACAAGGAAGTATGGCTAATGTGTTAGATGAAGAGGCGAACAAGTAGAGAACAGAACACTTCTCTTGTTCCATCTGCACAAATACATAACACTCGCCATAAGTAAGTAGCACTAGGAAGGAACATCTAAAACAGAAGTGGACGGCTAGGAGTAGTTGGCCACTGAGAGTATGAGCTATCCAATATCCAGTCAAATGCAGTAGTAGAGCAATAGAGACAAGCTGCTTCCACTACTTGTGCTCCTTCCCAGGAATCGTATGCTTTTTATGTCCAGCTCTTACTTACTACTTCAAACTAAACATAGTGCCTTTCTCCATGTTTATGTAGCTTTCCTTCTCGTAAGAGATTTCTAAGATTTCTAGTTATTATTATATTCCTCCTTTGTTCCGACTATAAATATATAGAGTCATATATAAATATATTATATCATGTAGTATATATGTATGTATAAATATATAGAGTCAAATTGTGTGTGTGTTCGTTATTTGAAGTGGGAAGGAAAAGAAAGAGGCTACTGCCTATAGACAAAAGCTGGAAATTAGTGCATTGCATTATATAGTTATAATATTGTATTTCCTTGTAGTTTGAGTAGTTGAGTCTCATTCTGGATGTAGTAGCATCACATCAAGACAGTTCTTTCTTGCTTCCTCGAGGAATAATTGAATTCTCCACTTGAGACTTTGATTAGATTTTCGTTTCTCACTTGAGACAAACAAGACAGGCCAGCTAGGGAGGCAGCAACACTAAAACACAATACAAACACTCGGAGCACTTAGCACTCCAATCAGTTCCTTTTGTCACTGCCATGCCATTGCCATACCATGCCATGCCACTGAAATGAACTCCTCTTTCTCTCTTCCTTCTTTTTACTTCCCCTTCAGCAAGAGAAATTCTCGCAATTCACAACAGTCCCTTCCAAAGCACTGCTCAACTAAATTTTAACGAAGCACAAACCAAACGAGAGAAATTGCACCTAATATACCCATCTCCACTTGCATCTCCACTACATATATCACACACACACATACATATATCCCACCAATATAGCTATATAAATTCTACATGAACACAATGAGCACGAATAAATCCCAGATCAAAACCAGAACTTCTTCAAGAAGCCTGAACATTGACTTGTTAGCCTTTATTATAATATGTAGCTACAGAATGGCAATAATGCGAGATGCCATTTCCCCCATAGCCAATATGTCATATTATTAACTGCACATTGCAAAACTAAAGTTATATATAAATGTCGTATGTGTATGACGCAATTGTGCCATTGTGCATTAAAATTCGCATCTGTCTCAGTTTAATTAAATACTGTAAAATTACATGTGGAAAAAATCTAATTATTATTCCATGATGTGTTTTACAAAGAATAACGCTTCACAAGATACTGACATAAAGAATTATTAGAAAGAGTAACTACCATGAAGGGTTAACACTGAACAGTGGTACTGTTCCGATGGTAAATAGTATAAATGTTCCATTTCAAATACTAAAATCCATTTATCTGAACTCCATAACAGACTTTCGCTAGGGCAGGTCTATAAGTACAACAGATGTCAGATAAAATTGACATTACATTAACAAATAAATGGTTGAGACTTTGCCACTATTTAATAGTGTGCTTGGTATAATGGAAGTAATGAAAAGAAACTACTGTTGCATCATAGATATGAATATTGACGAGAGACAAAAGAAGGAGAGAGAAGTGTGTAGGCGACTGAGAGGTGGTAGAGGACAACTCGTATTGGTTGACCCCAAGAGACAAAAGCTATTCAGAAACACTTTTTTTGACTGCCTTTAGTTTTCATTGCGATATCTGCATTGTCGGTTGACATCTATAGAATTACATACGTTCCCCACGAATGTATATACAAGAATCCTGCATTTGTACTTTGTACCGAGTCTACGTACACTCGTTTGTTTAGTGCCCCGTGCCAAAGACCTTTGGAGGTTTGGGAAGCAGCAGCAGTGCTATATACTGTGTGACAGTAAATGAACCGAAATAATGTAAAATAACTGGACTGAGGAAAACAAGGATAATAGTATAGCCTGTAGTTAGTATTGTGGCATTGTGGAAATGGAAGGGGCAGTTTCTCTTTGAATGAATGTGGTGTCAGAGTGGGGAATAGAAATAGAAAGAATAGAAAGGAGTAGTAAAAGGGCGATTGGAACAAGAGTAGATAGGGGAACATGGTGTTTATGAACATGGACAACTATTACAAAAGCAATATCATTTTAGTATGCCGTCAACTGTCCTCCTTCTGGACCAATGGACATAATAGCCTTGCACTGGACATTGTGAAACTGATCGTGATCTGAACGGAACTGAACCGAAACTGAGTGACATCGCACACAGCCCATCGCATCCCTTGCTCATGTCCAGTCAACTCCAGTCACATCTGTCCTGTTGACTTCAACACTGTGCAAGTCAACTCTTCGACCCAGATACCAGTAGTCATGTTCAGATCAATGTTTTACAATTCGCACAAGGCTATATCCAGCTGGCTTCACTATTGTTTATTCAAACTGCTTTTCCTAGATTTTATTTCTTTTGAGATTGGAATAATGGTGCTTTCGTTCCATGAATCCAGTCTCATCTCGTTCTAGATAAACAGATGAAACCCAGTTTTCCGTCAGGAACTACAACTCTCTCCTAGAATGTGTGTTATCCGCAAAACTAATGAAAAGACAACAGTTAACCTACCTGATACCTTTTTAATGGTACCCATTTAAAACAATAAATATTATTTTCTAAATCTTACTCTAAAGGAAACAGAAAATCGGTAGACAGTACCAGTACAAATTGTGTTTATATATTTATTGCATTAAAGTGTCTTTGACTGTCGACACGACAATGTTATCAACATTTGCACACACATTTAGCTTAGGTAGTATAATGTGAGAAATAATTGCGCACTTGAGTGTGAGATAATATGCATTTAGTGGATGTGGCACTTCATAAAATATTTACCGTTTGAATTTCCCGAAAGATTTGATGGACACAAGAGAGAGATTAAATGTGTCTGTGCGTCAGAATGTAAAATTGGTAATTACAGTGTTGACAGTAACAGGGAAAATGGATCATATAATGTGTCACACATGTAAAATATGTTATTGCACTGAGAGTGGTAACATTAGATGATGTATTTTCCAAAGTCCCAATTTACGATGAAAGGAAAAGTCATAACAAATTTTATTATACCTTTCAGATCGAGAGCGGAAAATGGGGAGGCTGCTGCTGTAAAAGAAAAGTACGTACAGTTACTCGAGACCGGAGCGAATGGTATGGCACCAAGAGAAGGCATTGATTATCTGTGTATAACAAGAAAACATGAATTCTTTCGTGCTGTCATACTCGACACCGGAGCGAATGGTATGGCACCAAGAGAAGGCATTGATTATCTGTGTATAACAAGAAAACATGAATTCTTTCGTGCTGTCATTAGGGAAAGTCTTGATAACAGCCTTGAGCTGGGCAGATTAGTACAGAGTACATATGTATAGTGAGATAAATGATGGGTTCGTGAAATAGATTTGATCTTTGACAGCTGAGCTTTGGGTTGGAATGGAAAACTGACGTGACGTCTGGTGATGTTTGAAATTCCTGCGTTTTCTTCAGTTTGTACGGGAGTAAAATAAAGTTTGACGAGGGAAAAGAGGAGGTCGTAAAGTGAAAATCATGTGAAATGAAGGGCGATGCCTGGGACCGTGTTTTTGCTATTTGTACAGACTGAGAGAAGAGATAGAGATGATTTAATTTATGGAGTGAGAAGAAGAGGAGAAAGTTCAAGTGAAGTGAANGTGTTTTTGCTATTTGTACAGACTGAGAGAAGAGATAGAGATGATTTAATTTATGGAGTGAGAAGAAGAGGAGAAAGTTCAAGTGAAGTGAACGAGAGTGGCGATGGCATCTGACAAATTATGTAAACAGAATGGTGCAGGGGCGTAGTGGGTTGACGTTGAGTACAGTCGACTTCCTGTGGATTTAAACGGAGACTTTCTTCTTGGAGGAACCTACTAATAATAATATAATGCTATAGAAAAGTACAGTGGAGGAAGAGTGCTAAGGCGTAGCCAAACAAAAGTCAGTTGGTTAAACTAAACTGAAGTGAATTGTCGGAAACTAAAGGAAAGTACAAACATAACATAACAGTCGACATAAAGACATCATTTCAATAGATGAGAAAAGATCCGAGTCACAGTCTCCTTTGGCAGAGCTACGTTTACGTCCTCTGAGGATTCCGGAGGAGGAAGAAGACTAATCTGCAGGACGAGGAAGGGGAGTTAACTCTCTGCACTAAGTAGTAAGCTTTATTTTCCTCTGATATTAACGTGTCTCTGCATCTATGTATGTACATGTACTAAAGTAAATGTTGCCAAGACTAACTTTACCTTTGTTGGTATTTGTGTAGGGGAAGTGCTCGGTTCGGAGCAGAAAGGCAGAAATTTTCGGGAAGAGGAGGATGGCTAGTTTGGTGAGTCGCCTGGTTGCTGGCTTGGTGGCAGTTGTGGCTGTTCTGCAACTGGTCCATTTGGTTCTCTTGAATAAACTCGAGTCACGAAGACTCTCGGAACTTCATCATCTTCAGAATCATGTGGCTGGAGGGAAGGATCATCCACGAGAGTATTCACGTCTTCCTAGCTCTATTATTAATGGAGATTCTCGCACAGTAGGCCAAATGTATGGCAGACACGACGGCTATGACATCCCGGACTACGACGCCCAGAACGTGAGTCGACTTACATTATTATCATTTGATGGGCTTGCTCTTTTTTCTTTCTCCTCAATGTCTCATTCTCCTTTTAGTGTATCCAGCCCATAGCCTAAGTCCCCCTCTGAAATCCACCATATTCTTAGTGTAGCACTATCTGGATTGATACGCACTATAGCTGGATGGCTACTTATATTTATACTTAGACGTGCATATATGAATCTATTCAGAAATGAAAGCCAAATGAAAGGAATCCCAGCCTCTTTCCCACTACGTATTACCAAGTAGTGAAAAACTATCCGAAGAACCATATATCATAAAATAATACTTGTCACACGCTAAATATATAGTAGCTACTATGTACATGTATTTTAAGTACTGGAGTGGGTGTGTATGCAGTAGTAGAAAGACCTAATTTGACTTTCCTATACATTTATGAGCTACACTAGCCGTGACGTGTGTAGGCTACAGAATCTAAGCTGGGAATTCACTACAGCTTTCTCTTTTTAACTCAGGGGCATTCTTTACTCGGCGGGTGAAAGAAGGCAAGATTTTATATATAAGTATGTGTGCACTGGATACTTTCTCCATCCTTTTTATCTACGGAATTTTAAAACAAAATGGAAAACTACAGAGTCCAGCCCAGTTTGAACTTTTCCCTATAAATTCTTTGCTTATACTTCCTCAACTGCGTTTACAGTCCGCACGATCAACGCTCCTAAGTGTGAATTCACATCTGTAATGATAAGAATGTAAAATATTACAAGAGTTGCCCCACTAAAGAAGTCCGTTTTGAAGTTTTCCTTTGATATATATTAGGATCTGTTTAATATGTGCTAAATAAAGCACAATTGGAGGACGAATGAGTTAAGAGTATGTAGTAACATAGATTGTATTGAAATGTGCGTTATAGCTGGCAAAGTGTATGTATGTAAGTATGTATATGTTCAAGATGAAGGTATTGCCGAAGAGTAGAGTCGTGGTAAGCCGTAACTAACCAACCACATTGAAGTCAAGTCAACTCAGCTCTGTGCTCATCGTCAGTTCCCTTGGGAAATTTTTTTGCACAGCACAAAAGAGAAAAATGTGCGGACTGGGGCTCTTTTATATCCTTCATTCCCGTTTCTCAACACGAGCAAAACAAATCATGTCTCAAGATCCCAGACGAAAGGAAGGGAAGGCAGAGCAGAGCTAGCTAGAGCTAGAGCCCTCGGATTCCTTATTTCTTTTTCCATGCCTTTCTATTTACCATTGGGCTTCCTTCGTCTTTACTCCTTGCCAAGAGAGCTAATATAAAGTACTAAGCTTGTTTACAGAATACTCGGATGACTGTAGCCACATTGTTCAATATCTAACTTTCACATGGATAGAACAGAGGGAAGAAGGGAGGGAGACACATAGATTCATATATGCATTGTATTAGGAGAAGCCATGTCAGCCTACTTACTGCTAAATCTCACAGTAGACTTTCAAAGAGAGATAGAAAAAGAAAGTCTTAGATCCTGCCTTTGTTTTCGGCTAAATTGTGTATATATTTGCAAGTATCCAGTGCAAACGAGTATTATTTAAGCTAAGAGAGACAGATTGTCGTAAGGTGAAAGTACACTGGTGAATAATATGAGTGTGGTGAAAGGAAATGGAGAAAGTTGGAAAATAGAAGTGAATGGCTGGATATTTTGTTAGTGCTTTGGTTTGTGGATTGATGAGGAGGTGGCTGTACTAAGCCAAAATAAGGAGAAACTTAAGGATAATAGATCGAGTCTTGGTTTCACTGAGTAGGGATGGCTTTCAGTGGCGAAGATGATGGGAGTTAAAGACATGCGAGAGAAAGAAGAAAGTAAAAACGAAAGTGAAGATAAGGTTTTTGAGGGGCGAGGAAGAATGAGAGACTAAAGTCTAAATAGAGGCAAGATGTATAAACTATTAGGAAGGCTTCTCTTGTTTTCCAACTTCACTTCACTCTTCTAAAGATACAAAAAGAGAGTTGAGTGGGATGCTCGAGTATTGCCTTGTCTTCTTGATTTAGCTTTGGCTTCACTTGACTAAAAACTAAAGTGCGTTAGTAAAAGTAAAATGGATAAGATATTCATACGAGGAAGCCACCGGAAAGGAAAGAATGAGGGCTCGTTCCGTAGGCTTCGCTTAGCTTAGCTTAGCTCACTTCACTCAAGTAAAATTTGTGAAGCCTTAGGGAACGAAACTACTACAGACTCACATCTTCCTTCGTCTAGCTACCTAGATCAGATGTGAAAGCAGAGCAGGCCGTCCCTAACTCACTTCACTTGATTCTTACTACTTTCACTCATACACATATCTAACTGCAGACTTCCGTCTCGATCTTATCCCTCCTTTACATATCCTTAGCATTATTCCTCGTCGCCTCGTATTTTTAGTTACTTTTCAAGAGTGCTACATATAAAATTGTCTTTTTTCCACTAACTTGTTTGATTTCTTTTGACTTTAGTCTCATAAATTTCTATCATACTCAGAAATGCTATCGCCATTGTGTATCGAATAGATTGTACTTTTTTAAACGTGGAAACTTTCCCCCTAAACAACTCCCTTTATTTTATATGGAATAGTTTCAAGAAGCGTAATAAGAACGTATTCAATTCAATATGCTGCATCCTCTTCCGAGCGTGTGATTATATGCTGTGCTTTTAGTGAGAATAAGAAAGTTGTCACGTAAATGTGACAAAGATTACTTTGGAGAACGTAATAAATGGAGAAAGTTAATTCCTGGATTTGGGACATATTGTCACGTATTCAATACAAAGAACTTAGTAAAAACTCTTTTTTCCTTACTTTTACATTCCTAGAATACTTTAATTTGCAGATTTTTTTCAGTCATTGCAGAGAGTAGAATAATAGTCCTTCCTGGCACTTTCCTGTAATTTTGACTTTTCCTTTTTAAGAGTTTTCCCTTTGAAACGATGTGGAATGAATGAAAAGACAAGGGGAGGTTGGGACGTAGTACCGGAACTGAAAACAATGAGACACTTGATTTGGGCGTTATGTGGACTGTTTTGTGTTACCATACACGTCTCGACTCCCTTTCTCTCTCTTTTACTACAATCCTTTTATTTCAAAGTTCTTCTTCCTATTCTTTTAAAAATCCATATTACTGTCTACTTTCTATTTAATCGAAATTGAAGTGAAGTTTCGGGGAAAAAGGAAACTTAAAGCTAGGATCTAATGCTGAGCGAGATGTGCTTTTGTTTCAAATTTGATTTTCTGAGAGCACATCAAAGGACTTTATAAGAAATAAATGTGAAGCATAGTGTGCGTCTTTGTTTCATCTGCGTATATCTCTCTATTATTTAATATCGCAACTTTGTTGTCTAGTAGCTTTCTACTTACTTTTGTTTCGTTTAGCGAACAAGGCATGACTGTGAGTTCTGTTATGGGAGTGACTGACTGACGCTAGCAAAGAAAAAGAGTTATAAATTAAGAATTAAATATCCAGACTTGGAATATTATACGAATTTCCTTTGGGATTCGAAAAAGACGAAGTTTAAGAGGAAAGAAAAGTGGAGTTACGAGTCAAGTCAGTTTGTTGATGTGACCTAAATCTGACAGAATGTTAGAATAAGAAGTGTTGTCTACTTTCTCTACGTTTTCCTATTATTCCTTCAGAAGTTTACAGGAAAAACAGGTAGGGATAGCCGAAAAATTCCATTTCATCACAATACACTGACAGTAAGTTATCCACGTTTAGACATCCTTATCAAATTCTTAGGCACCCTCGAGTATAGCAGCCAAAAATAGTATTATTTTCACAGATACTAAAGAAAATCTGTATGTAAGGCTCCAGGAGGAGTCTCCTTTCTATCTTTTTAGTGCAGCCTTGTAGGAAAGGAGGCAGGTAGTCGTAAACTAAACTGTTCTTTTCCCTTTTACTTAGCAGTGGTATCAGATCAATGCTTGACTACTGATAGACGGCCACTTGAGATCTTCTTTGAGTACCCTGTGCTGTGCCTTCAGCTATGCCATGTCATTCCAATTCAATGACTGGAGTAAACCACTTAGGAGAAATCCCCTTTTTTCAGGCCCACTACTACATCTCATACTACACTGTAGTTCATTCAATGAAATGCAGACTACGCTGCCAATGGTATATCAAGAATTCTTTTACACCATCCTCGTCCTTTTTTATACAAGGAAAAGTCTAAGGGAAAGATAAGCTAAATGTGATAGTCGCTATTGTGTTCTATTCATTCAAAGAGATGAAATTCGAACGAATCCTATCTATTTGAAGGAAAGAACCAAATTTTCTCTCCATTTCAATACAACATGGTTTCCCTTTCAAGAGAAAACTGGCTCAGTTGAAATACATGTGGAGATACCAGTCACATTTTCCAAGGATTCACAAAAGAATGATACTGGTGGTTATTACATTGCTATATTATCTAGTCGTAGAAAATAGAGAGATGCAAGAGCAAAAAGGAACAAAATCAACTCAAAATAAAAAACTTGTCTGACATAAATAGTACTGTATTCATGGCTGAGCCTTTATTCAATATCAGTCGTAGAGGTATAAACAGCACATTATTTTATACCCATTGGGACACTCCCAGTAAGCTGTATATGTATTTTAGGTAGAATGGCATAAGTTGCGGACCTGAATTGAGTGATTCGGTTGAGTGAAAAGGTAGGGGAACGAGATGGTTTCCTTTTTCTCTTTACTTTTATCATTTTACTTTGAGTTGGCTTGAGCCATGTGACTTTTCTTTAGAGTGGTTCTCTGTATCTGTTTCTCTGCTTCAATGAGCTAAATTTGATATGCTCTCAGCCTGAGCCAAAGTCAGAGTTTTGAATGAAACTAAGTCTCATCCCACACATCTCTCCTCCAAACTATTCATACACAAAAATATGTATCTTTTTTACGGGAGCTGTAATAGCGTCTCAACTTTCTCAGAGGATCAACTTACACACATGACATTTCACAAGCGACAACTAACCACACTTTTCTGGTATCTTGTTCTTATATGTATTATGCATGAAACGTAATAGCAGCATTATAACTGCCATTCATTCTATTTCTCTTCAAACATTTTCGTATCAGTTTAGCGGAATAACAGATCACTATCGCTTTCCAATAACTATTTACTTTTAGATTTAAACCTAGATCAATGTTGCAACAAATAATAAATGAAGTAATGAACTACGATAAATGATTCCGAAGTTATGAAGCAAGATTTGCATGGTTTACGATGCGTCTTTTTTACTTCGTGTGTTCAATGCGTGTTTATCAAGTGCATTAGAGGAAGTTTATGTAGAGATGGTAGAGAAAAGTTGGGTTTCAATAATCTGTTGGGAAAAACTGGGAAAAAGTTAGGCCTTGGGGCCAAGTAGTTGGGAATATCATAAAGTGTTGTAGCTATAGGTTAGGAAAACGAAAGATTTTAGTTTATTTGGGTAACTAGAGAGAGAGAGAGAGGGAGATAAGTGTGATGGGATATCTGGTGTACACACAAATAGGTAAATAGAGAAAATAAATGTAGTAGCTGAGTGTGTAGAAGTAACATAAATCCTGCAGTGCAGTATTGTAGTGGTGGTGTTTGGTTTGGTGTTGTGTGAATGAATTGGATACATTATACGTAAAGGAGGAGAAGAAATGATTTTGGTCTTGCATGTTTCAAGAATAACATAAAGTAGGTTCACGGTGGATAGTACATAAATATTACATTACGTGGCGTTAGTTTTGGCATAAGTACGGTGTGTTATGTAAAAAGATCTTTATGGATCGATGACTCAAATCCTCAATCAGAAAGTTTTGAAAGTAAGGGAGAGGAGAAGGAGGAGAAAGGAAAGGAAAGTAAAGGCCGATAGATTTGAACTAAACTAAAAGAGATTACACGGGAGATACGTTCTACTTATGAAATATCATCATCTCGGCTTTTGTGCTTTATGGGCTTCCCACGACTTCCCGTTTCGAGCCTCTACTTCATATATCAACATTTTCCTCCGACTATCGTGCACGCTCAGCTCAGCTTTCTCTCTTCCCACTAAGTAGAATGTATGAACTGGGATCATAAGAGCCGCTGTGTGTCTACCGGTTGATTTACTCAGTCCTGCACCGAAATGGAACTACCCAGTCGTCACTATATGCTCGTAATGATATGTCTCGACTCAAATTTAATGGCATTACATATTATGCAGACAGGACACACGTTCATGCAGAGCGAAAGTAAATTTTCTCTGTTTTCCCTGGATTTATGTAGATAGAGTCTGTTCTGTTTCCAGGAGATTGCCATTCTACACTTTCTCTCTCTCTATGTAAAATAATATTCTGGAACATACATCCATACTACACATTACTACTAATAATAATGGATTGTCCGTCAGTTCTACCCTACCACTACTAGCTACTAGCTACCTACGAATAAAATCTACACCTCGTATGCATCTGTACTGCTCAATCCAGTGATATTCAATGCGTGGACATATCTTCTCATCCTACATATATGGGAATCAAACAAAGTAAATGAAACTGTATGGTTTCAGTGGATTTTGTCCGCTACTTCTATTCTGTCGGCTTGTTTCCAATTACCAGTCTGTGGCCTCCAATGCGGGCACTCAGCTTTTCTCCAACAGAAACTGAGCCTTTGCTTTCTATATAATATTATGTCCTTTTCCTTTCCATACACTTTCCTTAGAAACTTTCATTTGGATTTTGCTTTGCTTTCCATATTCACTTTATTCTCTCTCACTCTCTCTCTCTCATTCATCTGTGTGCAGATTGCATTGTGTTTCTGCATATGTATATCCCTATCACCGCCCTTTGTACTTACTCTGCCATTGTATAGCTAATCCACTAAGTTATTGGAGAAAGCATGCATTGCATCTAGGAGTCGTTATTACAGAATAGTAGAACTGAACCTTAAAGCAATTTCGGCGATAGGTGAATTCGAGTTGACTTCCCTTGACATAACTTCCTTCTATCTTTTCCTCTACCCAAATAACAGAACAGAATCGAGTGCTATACAAAAGCACAATCCTACTTATTATCAGTACACACTAACGGTTGCGTACCATTTCACTATTTTCTCCTCCACTTTCCCTTTGTAATGCAAAATAATGTGTCTAAACGCTAATGCAATACCACAACTCAGCGGAAGACAGCATAATATTATTCTGCTAATCCCAGATAGCACTTCATACGCTATAAAATGAATAACTGTAATGCAGAGCTACTAAAATTAGTCACTTATTTAGACATTGGAACAACACCTTTTAGTGCTAATAAATACTAATGACCTGGCTATACCATAAACTTTGTGATAACTCATTCTATTCATACACTGGAATATTACTTCGAAAGTGGATAAGCATTGAATTTCATCTTCTTCCTCGTCTAGTTATGAACTATGAACAGAATGCAATGAAACAGTGTAAATTATTATCAATGTGTACTTGTTAATTAGGGTTCAGTACGAATACACACCATACAGAACCATTTTTATCGTTGCGTTTTAAACACAACTCTTAATGATTACCTACATCATCATTAATGACTACATTTTGATTGTGGTCTCATTATTGTCCCTTTTATTGTTAGCCTCATATTTTTAGTACAGATAGTACAGAACAAACTTTCCGCAATCTAACGTCTGCAATTTTATTCACAATTCCAATGTAATACTAGACAGAAAGATTATTTTAGTTGGAGCAAAACAAAAAAATCCTTGCGCTCCTGATATTATTGATATGCTATAATATGGTGCAGTAACAATATTATTACATGGTAATTTTTCAGTCAGTGAACGCCGTACTCGTAATATTAAGCCTGGCTACAAAACATCATTTGAAATGTTAACCGGTTTCTTAAAATAACACTATAATGGGGTTTCTACCCAAATAATGTTTAATTGCAACATTCAAGCGGGTACCTACCTAATGAGATAGCTAAAGGAAGTTTTCCATAAATCAATACCACATGAGGTCCGTTTCTGTATATTATTATTTCGGTTGCAGAAAAGCATTCAATGGAGTAAGGTACTATTTTCAAGTTTCCGTGCTCTAGTTGCTATTATTACTAAAGCAAAGCTAATAAAGTTGTGAATGTCTGTTTATACATGTAGAAAGCGAAGCATTGTGAGTAAATTTATATTTGTCCCTCAGTAGGAATGCAATGTACAAACGAGAACTTGGATCAGGTCGTAGATATGACTTTGTAAGAGACTTAGGTAGGCTAGGGTAATAGTTAGCATGACTATGACAAGTTCCCTACCCTTATTGCTAAATGGCAGAGTACACGAATGGAAATTGGAGGAAAGATAATGATTCTGTTGCTCGCAAAGACGAGTTTATTCCGTACAGTCCTCATATTAATAGACTTCGGCTCCATGTGAACTATTCGTGCTCATTTGGAGGAGTTACCTATATTTGCAGATAGATACGAGCAGTTACTATATTCTGTACACAGAGCATAGAGAGATAAGTCTATGAATGGATGGAAGGCAAGGACTAATAATAGGGAGCTAGTGCGTTTTCGTGTTTGTAAGTACGTACTTGCTCCTGTCTTGCATTAGTCTCCATTTATGCGAAGGGAAACAGATAACTCGGCTCTTGCAAATCTCACGCTGATGCTCATCTATCTCATTCAGGACTCTGTCGGCTTTACAATGCACAGATTCACTGACAAACAACACAAGATCATCAGACTCTTCTTTTTCTCCTTCCACAGCGGTCCCTCTGTCCTCTCTTTCCCAGTATCTGTCTCTCTGTCTTATCTCCCCGCTTTTTAATAGAAAACATCATGACACATGCAATCCTTTTCCAAGACATTCTCTTAAATGAAGCCTTGTGCTCATGTGAAATGTAAGGTTTGTGCTAAATATTGTCTAAGGTAAAAAACTTTCAATATCCACCCTGGCACCAATAATACTTAGACGACTTAGAGGTAATAACATTATTATATCCTGCTATTTATCAAAGTCACAGAAGGAAAAAAGAAATATTATCACTGACATTACTTAATCTACTGTCGTATTTTTACTTTCAAACTTTGAACATAGCATAGGTACAAATTATTTTTATTTATACATTCGTAACACCATGTTATATTATGTAGTTTACAGTTTACACCTTCTACAGACAGACGCCATTCAATTTGGCAAAAATGAGTTTGGCAAAACTGATATTTCTCAGTGTGACATGTTTATTTTTTGAAAATGTTATAAAGGGCAGATTGACGATAGTACGTCAGTCACCTGTTCAAAAGATTGTGCACGTTGATATTATCATTCTATAGATATTTCCATTTTGCCAGAATGAATTTGCCAAATTCCCCTACGTATGGATAGCCTAAAGTTATTACCCTCAGAGAAAAAACTTTGATTCATTAGCTTAAAGATAATAATGCGAGTGTGAAACTTTTTTTTCATTTGAACTAACTCTTATCCATATCCATCTTGGTGTGAATTGGTTTTCTCCCTGTGCTACTTATGTAAGCTCACAACGTTTGCTCCTCACGTTTGCTTTTGTCTCTTCTCCATATAGTTCAGGATAAAGATAGCTATACTGAAAGAGCATTCATATAGGAAAATCATAAGACCGAGGATGAAAACGAAGAGGCAGGGACAGGAGAAAAGAAATGCGGAAGGTATATTCTTTCTTGATGGAGCGATGAAGAAATATTGTCGTGTTAGCATTACACGAAGGAAAGGAAGAAATAGAATTGTGATGTGGGTCTATGCTCAACTTAGTTGAAGTGCTCTGATCTATGCTCATCTGCTCATCTTCTTTTTTTCCGTTACGTATGCCGAGTTGCAAACGGAAGCCAACAATTTTCAGTTCCTCTCCCTCTTCACTCCGACTTCACTTCAGTTTCCTTTGCCTTCCATTCGACTTCAGTTCAGTTTACTTCCCTTCAGATCAGAGTTTAGTTCAGTTGGTTGGTGTTAGTGATGGTTATGCAATCGTAGAAGTAGTCAGTCTATAATATATACTACGCAAGTAGTCTATGTAAGGTCGACCCTTGAATTCTAAACAGGTAAGTATATAGAGAGATAGATTGAGGGGGAACTGACTGAACAGAGTTTGTCCTATTACGATTGTAACTCCTATAGCCTGAATCCCAATTCAAGACAAATTTCTATTGAAGGCTTGGAATTCCTATACATTATTCTTGGACAATGAGAATCACCATGCGTCAAACTAGTAACGATATAAGGAACTATAGGGTTTTTAGGTCAGCTTATAATATTTTTAACTTTGTGCATAATAAACCATCACAAATGGACGTAATACAGAGTAACGCTTGACGTACAGTGTAATAGTACACTGGTAAAAATTAATAGTGTAATAGTAGTATAGTACATTGGGA
>JABASI010000722.1:0-33278 GCA_019776505.1 Tomocerus nigrus
AATTGTAGTAGTGCCGACAGCAATGTGCTGCTCTTAAGTCAAAGCCAAGACCGACAGAAGTCGGCTTGACTTTAATTTAGCACAGCTCTAGTAATTGCTTCCTGTAAACATCCGTTGGGATAATGTGCTCTATGTGGCATAATAGCATTGTCATATTAATGGCACAATGCTAATACTATGTTATAGCATTGTCTATTCAAAATTGTGTTTGCATATTGTCATGTACAACTTTCAGACAACTCTCCATAATATTTTTAATTAGTTTAATAACGTAAAATTGAAAATCACATGTTGTTTAACGAGTTATTCCTGGGAGGTATACAAAGCTGCTGATAATGCATACTACCTACTAAAATCAAAATTGCCTATCATTAATTCTAAATGAAACTCCCATTCTAAATAAAGGATGCACACATTTATT
This sequence comes from Tomocerus nigrus, assembly GCA_019776505.1. Classification (NCBI taxonomy): domain Eukaryota; kingdom Metazoa; phylum Arthropoda; class Collembola; order Entomobryomorpha; family Tomoceridae; genus Tomocerus; species Tomocerus nigrus. The sequence goes on from JABASI010000722.1 coordinate 422, forward strand.
ACGCATCAAGTAAAATAGAAAATAGAAGCTGACATTATCTACGCGCACTCGTGCAGCAGCTACAGACAGACAGACACGCAGTATCATATAGGTACTTAATAGTATAACTTTAGTATTTTATGTATAGGTAAATTAACTGCGTTACCTCTGTCGATATTTCAATAGATTAGTTCAGGCGTAAGTTATCGTAATTATGTAGAAACGTCCCTTTTTAGCATTAATGAGGAATCAATTTTATTTTAACGTATACTTAGTGGAGTTGCATAAAAGGTCTCACTGCTAATAACACAGTCTGCCGATGAAATCGGATGAGCAGGAGGAGGGATGGTTATTCAAGCATAACTATATGCTCACACTTTCATTTTGGGTGCTTGGTTTTTTATCCGATAGAAATTGCTTAAACTCTCCTAGCTTCCCTAACCACGGTTAATGTGAAAGCAATCTAAAATGCAATGCTGCATATTAGCATAGGTAAGTATCAGTACTCGTGCATTCACTTTTTGTTTGTCCTATGTAAAGAAACTACTATTCCCTTATTTTTTTAGGTTGAGATAAGCCCAGTGATTATGACAAATAGCCTTTGATATTATAATAGAAAATAAAGTAGGCAAGCTTGGTGGTTCGACTGGTTTCAAATGCGAAAGGTAGCAGGGGTCTTCCTTCTCTCTCTCTGCTCTCTATAATTCCTGTTCATAATATCTACCTGCATGGTTATCCAGTAGCATTGTAATTGCATTTCTAGTATTTCATAAAGTACAATTTATATATCTATAAAGTTATAAAATTCATAAATATATATCTTGATTATATTTATACATGTTTACTGCATAAGAACAAATAATATACAGCTGTAAGTGCATTTTATTACGTAACTATATTCGTATAGAGTACATTTATTTGTATTTATATTGTTTCCAGTATAAGATATAGAAAGTATCTAGTATATAACTTCATATAATATACAGCTGTAAGTGCATTTTATTACGTAACTATATTCGTATAGAGTACATTTATTTGTATTTATATTGTTTCCAGTATAAGATATAGAAAGTATCTAGTATATAACTTTATATAAGATGCATAGTTGTTGTGGATGGTATGTAGGTATTAAGAGTGACTTGACTTGGCAAAAAATATTTGGGTGTTGTACCAATTCAAACCGAAAGGTGCAACGTGTGGTTTATCGTAACATAGAGTGTATGGGTATTAGTGGAGCATTGAGTGACTATCTTGTGTGTTCAGGAGGATCGGGTGGTTAGAAATAACTGTGAAGTATACAGTCGAATTTTATTAATATGTTGCGAGCGTGAGTGTCGCTGTCGCACGCGGCCCGGCCTCGACCCACTAGTGACATTGTTAGATGAATGACTAGGAATATGACCCTAGAATTTCTACACAATGACACACAACGGACATACTCTATTTGGAAGAGATCATAAGGTGAAATACAAAGTCTTTGTCCTATGTAATGGCCATTGTTATTATTATGTTGTCCTCGATTGTTCTCTATACACTGCACACACTTTAGATTTAGATTATTGAGGAATTGTGATGCAATGCTTTGAAAACCTATGTATATTTCCATATATATAGTTAATCCTCAGATTATTGACAACTTTTCAGAATTGTATTCTTAATTTAGTGGAGTCGGATAATTTCTGTAGCATTGTACTACTTTTATAACATCAAAATCCCTTTAACCTAGAGATGCTACTTTTACATCCCAATCAGGCTCGTCAATAAGAACTCTTTGCATCATTCATTTGGGTGCGTGCCTTACTCCACGACAATAATACACAAAATTGATGGAGAGGAATTAAAAGTAGTAGAGCAGAACATTTATTAAAGGTTTGCTTGTAGTTTCATACGCATTATTTCGCATCCTGCTAGCAGCTGTGCGTCGTGTGCTTCGATCTGCAGATAATAAATAAACATTTTCGGTATGTAGGTATTTTATAAGTTGCATTGAATTATTTGAGTTTGGTTTTTAAAAATTGAGATTTAATTCACAAAATTGACTGTATATTTAAATTAAAAGTAGGAATTACTGTCCTGTATCACATAGTTAACTGAATTCATGTTATATAGTTTTGCAGGGGGAGGGGGAGACGGGGGAGAGTATCTATCTACTATCCTTGATTTTGCAATAACCAAGTTTACTAATGAAATGGATTCATTTATTTCAAGTTGGAGACTGCTTTGTTTCACGTAAATTATTAAGGAATAAAATGTTTTTATTCTGTTAAGATTTTGACAACTGCTGTCGTGACAGAGAGAAATGATTAGTGAATTTCAGGGAATAATTTGAGATTGCATGTGTAGATGACGAGTTAACCCTGTTGACTGCATGAAAATGTAGGAAAAGCATTGGTGTGTAAGAGGGCAAAGTGAAAAGGGTCTTTTTGACACTGAATAATAGAGCAGAGTGCATGCGAATAATGATGTCCCATTGAGAAGGGTGACTGACTGGAACAGGAACGAAAATAGAGCAGAAACACAAGTGGACTGAGAGGAAAAGAGAGGGGATGTTGTAGCACAGGGAACAAGAGGACCCTTGATTTCACTCTCTTTTACTATCTTCACCTACATTGGTTAGGCACTAATATTCTGACCATGTGCATCACATAAAAATCCGACGATTACCATTACACTGAACATAATAATGTTTATAGCTTTATTCTTATAATAACTAGCTATTAGAAAGAAAGGTCTGATGAATGAGAAGCAGTTGCTTTGCTTCCTCCAACAAAAACGTTTTCTCCACTGAAAATAGTAAATGCATAGTAATGCATAATGCATACTCCAGTTACACAACAGGACAACAAATGCTCAAGCACATTATGCTGTTCTGTTATGTTAAAACTGTTATATTAGCCCAATTTTCTATATGCACAATAAATAAACGACAAAGTTTATACTATTATGCTTGTTGTATAATTTTATGGAAAAATTGGGGACAATATAGTAGCTCAGTACAAGTTTATTGAATGAAATTCAATTTCAATTGAGTTTATGGCTAGCACAGTAAGCTCAGAGTTAGCTTATTGTGCTCAGGATCAACTCAATTCATTTTCAGGCCACCGAAATTCAGTTAAATTTTCCAACGAGTGCCGAATACATGATACAGGATTTGTTGCATTCTCCCAATGTGTGTATCTTCGTTTGTCTAATAATTTTAATAGCACCAGATGAATGCATCTCCGAGTCGGTACATTAAATTTTATATTTACGTGTACAATAGAGAAGTAGATTTTGTTCATCTATCACGTCAATTCAACCCTTTTGTTTCCTTGCAAAGCAATTCAACGTTAAACCATGGAATGATGCCAACAAACATCCCTTCTATCTCTATAAAAACTCTTTTGCTTTATGTAATGTTATTCCACAGTAGAATTAATCATATAAGGTGCTCTCTCTGTCCATTGCATATGGGCAGGGTGTTTTTACTAACATTACATTATTATCAGAAACGCTTACGCACAAATTCACAAAGATTTTTCTGTTCTATTTACATGTCATTGTAGATTCAGAGAGTGGAGAATAGTCACAACGTGTGCCTTCATGATGTTTGTATTGACTTCCTTAGTTATTGTAGTACAACTTTGTGTATGTGTCTGTGTGTGGTGCTCTATCCTCCTATGCTCCATAGAGTTGAGTAGGGAAATCAAAACTACATAAGTGCCCTTTAAAATTGACAATGAGCAGGCAGACTTTAGTGTGTGTAGAGGAAAAAAGAAATGGGTAACCTAACCCTTCAATTTCAATCAAGAGACTTTGTTGTTCGTTGAGGCAGAGAGATTGACAATGGTGCAAGGGTAAACTTAACTAACGAAACGCGTGCTCCATTTTTACCTTGCTTCTTTATTTCCACTGATATGTTTTAAAGTTAGCACCCTTGTCAGTGTAGAGTCGCTTGTCTTGCATGTTACGTTAGTATGTTATGTTGTGTTATGTTATGTCATGTCATGTGTCATGCGAATATAAATCAATTTCATTTTACAAACTTGCATTTACACACACAGTCATTCTTCGGACGCTGCTGTTTGGAGCTTTGAGGGCGATGGGCAACAAAACGACATTAGAGCAAAGGATCCTTTTGTCTTTTCCCTAAATGTTGTCGACCCCCCGGAAGGAATCACTTCAGCACCGTTTTCTTTGAGTAATTTTGCAAAGTACTTTCATAAGTAGTTCTCTTCACTCTTCTCTCCCAGCGTCCCAACTCCCAGCCTTTCATGTTCTACCTAAATACAATGCAATATTTTGTTTTTAACCGTCTGTACAAGTTTCCTACTGGTGCAACTGTTTTCTGACTTGTACTAAAGTAGGTATGCTCTTGCAAGAGGATAAATTAAATGTCTATTGCTCTTTAGTACGTAGTTACTTCTATGTTGCTGCTGATGCGTCAGTAACAAACATAGTACCAGTCATAAAACCAGTGAAGAGTTTGAAGAGCGAGACAGACATACATAAATTCTTTGCGTGTCTGTATGATTCTTCTACTACAGAAGAGATACAAATAGAGTTTTCCAATAATGCGCATGCTATTTTTATCTTTAGTCAAGAAATGACAGCTGGGAAGGCACGCGATATTTTTACGTTTTCAACACCTGCACCTCTTGTGCTATCTCCCATCCGTGTCCTCTTTCTTCCTACTCAAATACAGCATACAGAAAAGCATTGGCAATTCCATCATTTTTCTTTCCTAAATGGTACACGGTTAAAAATTTTACGACACTATAGGTAAAATGTAACTATAAATAATTTTAATATCTAAATAGAATTTCTTGATATCTGCTACGAAAAGGTTTGCTGAAACTTCCGACTCTTTTGATAAGGCACTACACGCAGTTATTAATGTCAAATTAAAAATTCTTACGCAATAAATGTGATAAAACACGACTGGCTAATGCATTTGTCTGGTTAAGACAGAATTGTAAGCGTTACTTATTATCTGTTATTATAAAAGAATACGTATGTGCAATAGCTATATATGGGTATGAATAATAAGTGTGAATGGATTTCAGGTAGCAGTAGGATTGATGAAATGCAATTTGTATATACTGTGGATGTGAATGTAAACAATAGTGGAAACTTTCTCTAATACGTAACTCTTTTGAGTCATTCATGATATATCCTAGATTAAACAATGTGGGGAGCTCATCTTCTGTGGAAAGGAAACCACAGTGAGTGATCTGTTAAATAAATAAACGAGACAATAGAATGTGGTGAGGGGGATGTTTAAATGTCTACTAATGTGAGTTAAGAACAGCAGAAATTGTTTAAAAAGTCCAAGCTGTTGGCTATGGATTAAAGTTAAGGAAGAATCTTCCAAGGAGTCGGTCTCTTTGTAATTCAACACTGAATGGTGAAAATGAAATCGTGCTCAGATTCAATGCCTGTTCAAGTCAAGCAAAAGAGATTCATACTCAGTCAGACTGTGTATTTGTGCATAGGAATAATCTGATAAAGTTATAGAGATTATTTCTCTGTTCAAGTATATCTTTATATGTGTTTCCATTCCATCAGTTAGTAAAGTGATGTCAATGATCATGATGATCATGATTACAAAAGGCAGGCAGTGCATGTTAACAAAAGGTTCTTTTGCATAGAGAGCCACTTTTCTATAGGACTTTACAAGATTGAATAGGTTATGTAGTAGAGAGAGAGAGAGAGAAAGAGACGGAGAGCACGCATAGTTTTCTGTAGCCACAAGAGATAGCATCAAGTTATGCATGTACTTATATATCTCGACAAAAGCACATCGTGCATAATTTAGCATGTAATGCATTATGTGCCTGGCTCTGTTATGTGATGTAATGTAATGTAATCTAAAGATAATGTGAATGTCATGTCAGACTCTCTGCTCATCCTCGTTTTGTTAAATGGCCGGACAGAAAGAAGAGTATATACAGACAGAGGATCTCTCTCTACGAAGAACGAGTCCATTCTAATCTAAACAAATGAGTCCAGCAATGAAATGGAAATGTGTTTCAATATAATGGAAGCAAGACAGCCCAACGCACGTCACTATCTATCCTACCATCATCATCTATCCCTTCTTCTACTCACAGATAAATGATTCTGCTATTCTTGTCTGTAGAGTTCAAGTCAAATCAACTCCCATCGCATCGCAGATCGCGAAGGGCACCAGTAGTCCTACATTGTTCAATCACACACTGTTCTACATATAAATATCATTAGCCATAAGTACATATATTATTGCAATCCTATATTTATTTTCAGACATATGAGCCGATTTCTGTATCATATAACAAAACGAACAATGCTAAATACAAATGACAGGGATTTCCTCATTATTTATGCGAGCGTACTAAGACTTTTTATTTTCATCCTCCAATTACGAATTACGATTTGAATTTCAAAGAACTATAATGACATGCACCAACCAGCACATGGAGAAATATTAATAATTATCTATCTAATCATTTTTAATGTCGAAAGCATATTGAAATAAATTGTCAATATTTTGATGTGCGCACACCGGTACACCCGTCTAGCTACAGTCGAGTAGTGTATTGTGGAATTTTGTGCATAAATTATGTTGAATAAAACTGTCTGGAAAAATACTAATGCAAAAATGCAGATGCTTAGGTTGGCTATTTGTTCTGTGGCGTGAATATGTTATGCCGATGCTAATGATCCCGTTTGACATGTGAAATATTTTGACAAGAGCAGAATAAGTAATATCAATCAATCTTTTTCTACCTTGCCTTGTTACCTAGTTTAACAGAAGTGTAGATAATAAATGGTAAATAGGGGCATATATTTATGTGCATATAAAGGTGTACTGGGTTTTGTTCATGCACGACCCTTAATGGTTTACTATGAAAAATTATGGTTCTTCGTTCAAAGAGAGATAAAATATGATCTGAGTGATCCCATGCATGGACCAGAGTTAGAGAGAGAATGTATAGTCAGTAAAGTATGTTAGTTCTATCAATGCAATTATAACGACATAATATGAGAAATTGCGCTTACTTGTTCTTAAAAAATGGGAAAGATCTGGTTTACGTTCTATTTTCAACTGCCAAGTGCAATATCCTACTAATCGTAAGTTAAACACTTTATAATCGTATCACCATTTGTACATATGAAGATATAGCAATGCCAACACATCTACCTATCTATGACGTTGGAAATATCTTATTACAATAGTCGGGGACCTTGACAGGAATGTCTAAGCTGTCATTGTTCTAGAATTCTGGATCCAAGTTCCACATTCCGTCCAAGATCTACAAAATAAATTTCCGAAAGCACAAGTGTAATAAAATATTCTATTAAGATCGCATTTGCGCTCTATAGTCAAAGGAATTGAGTTACAAACTTACAAAGCATTATTCTAAATTGTTGCAATAACTATTATGGAAATAATGACTGTTGCCTTTATAGCCGAGTTATCTGTATAATGTCGAGTACGTGCCACAACTGTGCCACAGGGTCTTTGTCTCATTGCTTTTTGTTTGTTTATTGTTGTTCCGTGGTTGTAAGATGACTGGAGTCGAGTGAAATGCCAAAAGTTAACTATGCATTACGTATCTGTCGTTTTGTAATCTGAAAGAACAACACACGACACTGTTGTCTAATGCTAAATGGGAATCACTGAGACAGACACCAACAAGCTGCGAGAAGCCCAAAAACAAAGAATGGAAAATAATTGCAGATTGAACATTGTGATACCTACCACGTGTAACTACAGTCACATTTGCATTATATAGTATAGTTTCAAAACTTGAAAGAGATTTTTTTCTTTTTTGGACATTTTTTTCTAATTTTTGGGACCTTTGAGATAAATTAGGGGACTTTAGACGGGAATTTTTAGGTTACTGGAGGAGTTTCAGGTTAAATTGGGAGAATTTTTAATTAAATTGGGGGCATTTGAGGTAAATGGGGTTTTAGGTGATTGGGGGACTTTAAGAGAAAATTGAACGAAATTTTAAGTGCATTGGGGGAATTTCCGGGTAAATTGGGTTTTCTATTGTTTTTAGGAAATCCTTATGTTTTTCATGCCTTATCCATAGTTCCAAAAAGCTGACTGTTGTGTTGATAGTCTTAGTTAACTCCTCGTGCCGTGCCGGCGGAAAACGAAGAGAGAATGAATCTGCTGGTATGTTGTCGTTTTCTGGTGTTGTTTAAGCTATGTGGAATCTTGTTGGAATAATTAATGAGATTTTCCGCCCCAATGTATACACATTGTTAGATATGCGATATGCAATGTAGGGGAAGGAAAAAAACTAGAAGATTCACATGGATTTGTTTTTACTGTAGGCCAGTGGAATCTAGTCAAGGCAATAAAGCATCTAGTACCTTGTTTTGATGTTCAATCTGTAAGGAAAGAGCCTTCGGGAGAGGCTAGCCTAAACAAGCAGGCTGACTGATCCCTATTTCAATAGCCGATTATATGTTATGTTAACTTGTAGTAAGTACAGAGTGTTCTGACAGGCGAAAATTGTATGTTTATGTAATGAAAGGAATGAGGAGTAAACTAAAGAGAGAGAGAATGAATGAGCTCTATTCCATTCAACGTTAACTGAAAGCTAGTCTCATTTTGATTTCTCATGAATTTCATGAGCATCCTTCATGGCCAGTTAGAAACTTTTAAACATATTTTTAATGTCCCATTATCTATCAGTGCAGCTCTTGACTGAGCACCATTGCGTAGAGTACGTTAACAACTGTAAATACACAATGAAAATTAAATTATCGTCTTTTAATAGTAAAACTGCACTATGGCAGATAAATCCATTAGGAGTCTTCTTGAACCACAAGAAACAACACTTAAAGTATTGTCAAGTAAATAGCATTAAAAGATTACCTGTCAGAAGTTCATAATATAATAGGAATATTTGTAAGTGCAGAAGCATTTTACTATTTTCAGCTGACTAAAATTGTCATATTTAATGTTCATTGAAGATATGAGCAGATGTTTTATTATAATTCCTTTCCTTGTTGCAATCATTAAAAAACTTTCACAATAGTTAGAGAAGGAGCCAGGAATCTCATTGTTTTCCTTAATAAAATCTAGTTGATAGCATTATATTTCTCAGATTCCATTCCTTTATGTTCATTACCAAAACGAGTGGAAAAGAGGATTTTTCTCGCACGACTACCCAAAGCACCGTTTCCATTCTTTCCTTAAAAGTCGAATGAGCATTAAAATGTGTAGCAGCATGAGTATCGACTCTGATTAAGGATGAGAGTTGACTTCTGAGTCCGTACTCACACAAATTACATATCTGTAAAGTGCACTAACTGAACAAGATAAGTTCACTCTTTATATTTGTTTCAGCTCCTTCAGTTAATCTATGATCAAATAGATTCCTAATCTGTATCCTCATCTTGAAATCATTGATGCTTATAGCTATAGAGCATTGTCAATTGCGCTTTCATTCCTCTATTTTATAAGCACTCTTCTTCACTTCACACAAGTTACAGATAAAATATGTGCATGTATCTGTAGATCTTCAAATTTATTATATGTCCACATAAGTACTATTTTTATCTCTCAATTTGAATGGATATTGATGTTGGATTTAGTCCCGCCACATAGAGAGATGTTCAAATTTGATTTTTCTATCGATTAGTGTGTGTCCCGTTAACGTCAATAGCAAACGGTATGTATAAGGGCTGTTTAATGATTCTTGTAAGTGATATTTCTTGGAAGTTGCCTTATATGTCATTGGATAAAGAGCGCACGTACTCATCTTACAACTGTAGATACTAACAATAATGATTTCAAATGACAGTAGCACTTTTTTATTAGCCACTACGATATTGCTCTGCATGTAACTTTAATTAACTACACACACACACACAGTATACATACAAATGTCCTTCCCTCTTCTCAACTTTATTTATTAGGATAATGTAACAATGGTGTTCAGAGTCAGACCGGCTACTACTATTCCAAGAGGTTCTTTGCTCTTTTCCTTTTTCAATGGTCTATTTGAACTGGTTTATTAATAGGGACTTGACAATGAAACAGTCAGATGTTGTTTGCTTGGAATTCTTATGCGTACATGAAGGAACCAATCAGTTTCCGCCTTCATTACAGGCATCATTAGATAGCCATTGTTGCATTGCAAAAAGAAATGCAAATTTCCAATGCATAAATAATTTGTTTGCTCTATAGATTTTCCATTAAGCTTCCATCAACTATCAATTGTGTACATATACTACTACAATGGGTTTAAGAGGAAATCAAGGAAGAAATAATTAAACTAGTACCTAAAGAACTGCTTTGTGGTTCCAATGAATTATTTAATGTACACTATCAAATGCAACATTTTTATCTATGAAATAATCTTTTAATGGAAGTTATGACATTATGGTGCATATTGGATTAGATAAACATCAAGTCAAACATTATAGAATCTCTAAGAAGAGGACATGTCTTGTGGCTAAGTATTGTACATTAATTCTAGCATGCACAGTAAATAGTTAGTGCAAATAGAGTCTTAAAAGAAACTCTCGAAATTTAATTTCCCCTTTGTCATCACATCAAATGAAACATCTATCGATGGCTACGAAAGATTCATTTTCTCTTGACTTTTTTTTTTCTTGCAATGGATTTGTCCGTGGAATTCTCTGTCCTACTAGAATGGATGGCTAAATACATTTGATAAGTGTGACAGGAATAAGAAATAATATATTCGCATTACATTGTGCAATGATAGTATCTTCTTTTGATAGTAAAGTGGGATGATTGACCTGAGCCTTGACTTGACAACTGACAACTCGCCTACACTCCGAGCGGAGCTCAGTCCCAATGTAGACACACACAATCCCTTTCAATAACATAACAGTATACTAATTTTTCCATTTTGCTACCGCCCTTCCTACAAATGCACTATTAGCCTATTCTGCCTACCTCCTAATCTTCCTTATTCAAATTCTACTCACAGTTAGTTAGCAATAATAGCCTAGGAGAATTGCCAATGGCAAAAACCAAGTGAAATTCACATCTCTCTCTCTATTCTGCGGCTACCTATTTCTGTACAATTCTCTCTCTTCGTTGCCATTGTCCGTAAAAAATGAGTACAGAATGTACAGATAGAATTTACGCGTGTAATGTAATCTGTGTTTTTACTTTTATTCTTCTCAGTTGAATTGAGTCCCTAATTAACTATGATTTTACTACTAGCTTTAATTTCGTTACGAAAATTACGCAGGCCACAAATCAACCTCAAACTTTCTTGTTTGGTGACAACCTATAATTTAGTGTCACAGGAAATCAAATTAGCTTCGTAATTAGTTCTATATTATTTTCTAGCATCTAGCCTTAGCAGCATTTCTCCAAGAAAGGATATACATAAATTAATGCTAGAAGAAGATTACAATTTTCGGTGGTTACACGCAGTTGCGTCTAAATTGACTACTTTTTTGTAGTATAATAGAGAAACAATTTTCTCGCAGATTGTGCCTGAACCATTTTACTAATTTTTGTCATTGCACATCCACTGACTATCGTCTTTCCCCTTCTTTAGTTGGTTATAATTAGTGGTATAGAAATTGAGAGCAAGGGAATCCCAGATCCTTTTTGCAATCTAAAACCCTAAAGATTCGCACACAATGCAATATAACGGATAGATGCTCATGGGGCGTGATTCTGCAGCCTTGTTTCACACATGTGTATGTAGTGTTATTTTTAACAGCACTATTATCAGTTAATTACATCTTTTCATTTGGGGATTATAACTTTTCGTGTAATATGCACAGAATGAACACTAGTTACCTAATTGCATGCCTACATTTATGCCAGTAGCAAATAAAACATTCAATTTTCACGTTCCTCTCACGTACACTGTACTAAAATGTTTACTTTTGAATAAAGGCCATCGTTATGTATACAATAGATTTATAGTTGTATTTTTGTAACACGTAAAAATTACAATCCTTCATAAATGACTGCATGTTATTCAAGTGGAGAATTAGGTAGCACTTGTAATGTTGAATGTAAACGGACGCATTAAAACTTGAAAAGAAGTTGTGCGTTCATTTAAAAACGTGTGAGCTATTGGCTACGAGTTTTGAATGAAAGAATCAAATCATATTATTATCTCTCAGACAAATCTCCACCACGAATGTTTAGCAAAGTGTAAGTATATTTTGTTAAATTGACAGTAAGAGAGCCAGCCCTCCCATTCTACAAATAATAACACTATTATCTAGGATAAACTTGAACTAATTTTTCTATAGTAGAGCATTGCACACGTAAAGTGCTAAAAAAGCATCAAGGATTACCGTTGAACGGATGAATGAAAAGGAGAGGTCTAAATTGTTGGTTAGCTAATGGTAGCTCTGTTGTTGTTGTTGTTAGTTAGGCTAAGCATTGACGATGGACACACGTAGGTTTATAAATATATTGAGACACCTTTAGGACGTTGTAAGTGCTAAAAAAGCATCAAGGATTACCGTTGAACGGATGAATGAAAAGGAGAGGTCTAAATTGTTGGTTAGCTAATGGTAACTCTGTTGTTGTTGTTGTTAGTTAGGCTAAGCATTGACGATGGACACACGTAGGTTTATAAATATATTGAGACACCTTTAGGACGTTGTTACAGAATTCAACGAAAGTACATCTCACAAAGAAGAATGTAATCATGTGCACTAGATTTTCATTGCATCACAAAATTGTTTGAGAAAGACGAACCCGGGGTGTGCAGTAGTGTGCAGGATGAATGCAACTGCTGCTCAAACGAATTCTTACATTGTGCATTGCACCACTTTTCATTCTAATTATCTTTGTTGGGTTTTAGTTTCTTTGAGCGAAAAGAGTTGATTTTTATTGTGCCATGTCATGGAGGTACTAACAATCTAAATTACCCCTGACAAAGTACACATTAGTAATAGCTAACTAGCTACAACAGAGAGTAAAAACAAATGTCTTTCACCTTTCTGATTTATTATCCCTTTTAGTTTCTAATAGTGTGGTTTTTATTAGTCTAATATTATTATGATCACAATCAGATTGCCAATTACTATAGAAAAATCACATTTCAATCGCCAATCAGCTCAAATATAACTGCTCTATACAAAGTTGATCTGATTTCTCTACAAATTCAACAGGAAGTTTTAATGCTAGCTCTCCTACATGCACTAGGTAAACATCCAATTAAACACTGATATCTCTGTGCGTTGAGCTTTGATGTTAGCATGTAAGAAAAAAATTTAAAACATAAACCTAGATACTGTACATGAACTACATTGCAAAAATATTGTTAACTATCTATAACATGTACATTACCTACATACTTCAACTTCAGTCTAACTATGTACAAAGAACTGCCTGTTGTTTGGAGAATTACGATTTTAAAGAAATACATATCTGCTGACTGACTATTTCGTCTGCCTCAACAAATTCTAAATAGACAGCCAACATAAGGTACTGTGTTTGTTTCTTATTATTTTACTAGCTTAGCCCACATTACAACTGGAGTATGAAAGAAGTACGTAAGTAAGTATACATATGTGCACGTTATCACTCCTTGTTTCAATACAATCACAGTAATACATCACAATTCATACGAATGCATCAATAGCACACAGTACAATAGCATCTAACTCGTGGTGGTCATTGATATCTCAGCGGTGAGCTTACATTAGTGGAATTTCCTAGGGATTAATTCTTGAATTGTGCTTCCACCATGTGTGTACTATGAAGGAATGGTGTGCAAGCACACAGTTTGCACTTTGCTGACATCCTACGATTTTAACTACTGCAAAAAATGTGCATATGTAATGTAAATGGTCACTAAGTAGTTGCCAGTTATTTCTTATTGCCTACAACAATCTACCTACCTGTATTATATCTAGTATGAATATTAAAATAGGGTATTAGTGACTATATTATTATTATAAGGATTATAATAGGTGACTAATAGTATGCTTGTAAAATGTATTGAAGCACTTGGTTCATTGTCTATGGATTCTTTGAAAGATTGTATTATGACTGTGTTTAATAGTAGTTTGAACGACAATGGGCATTGTGCACGCATGACTGTCTAGAAAATAAATGGGCAATATAGAGGAGCATTTAATTTCGTTTCGTTACTTAGGCTCTCTGACTACCATGTTCACTTGTGAAGTGAGTGAGTGAATAGTAAAAAGCTCTACGCAAATCCATGCCAAAGAAGGAGAGTTTTAAATTTTCACCTTAATGCTCAATAGAATATCCTTTTGGCTATGCTCTTTATAGTGCTCATGTTAATACTCCTTCTCTCGCTTGTACTACTAATAAGGCAAATTATACGACTCTTTATGTTATTACTTTTTTTACGCTTCCATGAGTTTACACTTAAGAGTGACAAGACAAGACAAGGGAACTAGCGTCAATATTATATGTACACTTCCACCCTCTCATACTCATAATATCAATCTCTCTCTGTACATTCTGCACTACTGTGTAATAAAATAAAATCTCAAGAAATTATCAGATACGTCTATTTACCTACATAGGAGTCCTATCTACGTATTATTGTTATGTATTAGTTTAGTATGGACTGAACTAGTCATAAGTGAGTCTGAGTACCTACAGACAGAGATAGACTTGTTTGTAATAATATTCTGCTACGTAATGCTTAACCTACTACCAGTAAAAAGTAATTGATATCCGTGATATATCTTGCTCTTCAACAGCTCTAGCTCTATCATAATCTATTGTCTCATTATCCCTATCTGTGCTAATGTATTACGTAGGTGGAGATATGATATTCTACTTAACTGCTATTCCTTTTTAAAGTTTTACTTGTCTAACAATGCACTTCTATAGCCATTAGTAAATATATGGGCCTAAATATTCTGCCTGACCACCAATTGTATAAGAATAATATGCAATACGCTATTTCTTGCAGTATACGTAGATAATGTGTAGTTTTACTAGAAACAGAGTCACAATGTACCTAAAGCATCATTACTATAAGAATTGAGATAAGTATATAATATTAGCTCTACGATGGCTAATCGTAGTAGACCAGATGCCAACAGTAGAATATTTATGTATACCCTTCGCCTTCTTAATACCGTAATATTTCGGTCAACAGTAGTTTTACTTTATGCCTCTGTGTATGTATGTAGTACGTAGTAGATGTAGTAAAAATGCATTGCAATTTATAGTTTCTCAATAAATTCCTGTTGTAAAATGTCATTAGCCACAGATTGATATTTGCTCGTATATAAACAATTGTAATGGCTAAGTTTATCTTATCTGCAATAGCCTTTTTTGCATATTAGTATACGGTAGTAAGAGTATTACCGTTAGATTAAGTACAGTTTAGATGTAAAGAGTAGACCTTCAACTTTCATCTCTCTTAATCGACTACACACATAGCTAACCTTGTCGATTATATAATTGCATTTTTAACTAATTCTACATGGATAGAGTGTAATGTAGCACAGAAATCCATTTATATCATTCTATTATCATCACTGTACCTAAATATGTGCATGTATCAATTATCTTTCAGTTTGTTGACTTTTCATTTCGTAGCACACAGGTGCACTACCTTAAAAAAACATGTAAACTCACAGTCGTAAAATAATGCAATATTTTCTAGTAATTAGTAAGCAATTGTTAATGGGTAAATGTAAACATTATAAGGCTAGTTTTATTACATTATGTATGCACAAGACGTGTGCAATAACAAATAGGTGACGCTAATTAAGGTAGTACGTTGTACATACAAACTTTTTTCAAGCTCTTACTAAATCCAATTTGAGTCTGTCAAAAATATATCAAGATTGTACTCAATCCACAATGATCATTAAAATGCTATGATTGCTTACCCACCTATGTCATGTCATGTGAGTGAAATACTGTAGCATGAATTTTTAACTCTTGTCAGGGTAGTCACTACATAGCTCAAAGCTATTTTCTATACCTACCTGCAGCTCTATATTACAGTAGATAATGTTATATAGCAATGCAATGAAGAGAGGTTATTATGACGATTGTAAAAGTAAGCTTGAAATCGTGACGGGCGGTAGCAAACTAAATCTTAGACACATACTACAAAACTAAATTACTCCATTCCTATGAATTATGTCTCTTTACTTTTGGCATACATTGCCTCTGGTTTTTACCGTCATGTCTCTTATAGCAGCGTCTCAATATAATTATGGTCTATTTTACATGCTCATGAGACTATATTGAAAATTCTGTCAATGCTTTATGCGAAATATACCGTGCAATTTTCTACACTCATTTTTGAGTGTGTTAATACTGTCAAATAAACAAATTGAGCTTACGTAGAAAATTTTCATTTGAACACGTAGCAGTAATCTAGTAGCTCATAAAATGTCAATTAACAATTTTCGACTCTCTCTGTTGTAAAATTTAAAGAAAACAGGTTAAAACATGACATTCTACAGAATATCTAAATCACAATGTTATTCAACGCAGAATTAGTACAGCATCATTGCAGCTACATTGTTGCATACGATTCATACCTACCTATGTAGTATTACTTCAATATCCATTTGTATACAGTTCGCAAATTGGACAATAAGAAGACAGAATTGAAATTACTGACAACAACATAAATAATGTACACCTGTAAATGCCACCAATAGCAAAGAATAAATTAACCTAAATTATTTTATAAATAATAATCATAATTATTCAATTCATTTAATTAATACGGACAGGCAGTTTTAAGGAAATGTTAATTGAAATTATTTATCATAATTATTCATATCATATTCATATCATAAATAAATAAATATCATTATCATCATAATTATTCAAAAATATAAATCCATGCTTATATATTGATAATTAATTATGCTAACTGAAGTGGGCTTAGGATTAATTTTAGAATGATGAATTCCATGAATAATTTAGTGGAAGTGTCAGTCAAATCGTATACAATGTAGGTACGTATAAGTAATTATTATGATTTCAAGATTTGAAAATGGTTACACAATTTAGTCGTGCCTTGTGTGAGTCTCTTTAGCGAATTAAATTGTATGTAAAATGTTTGGATAGTAGCTCATCAAAAGAAGACGACAGCAGCTGGTCTCGAAAATCCTTTGATTGAATTATAGGGCATTGGCTGACAAAGATGTTAACTGGATTTAGAAATTGTGGAAGAGGAGATTGTGTGTATACTCTGTGTTTAATAAGGTTTCGGTTGGCTGATTCCCAAACAGTGTTCGATGGGTGTCCTAAGGATATGATGTGATTGTCGCAGGATGTCAAGTGTGACATCTCATCAGCAAATTCTATGCCAAGTTCCCATTTCCCTCAATGTCTCTTTTACTAAGTAAACAATAATCTGCGCTACATACATTCCTCATCTTTGTGTAAGTAAATAGTGTGCACTGACATCTTTATCTATTTAAAGTTTGAGGTAGTATTAAATAAGTAGTCGCGGGGTGTATATATAAATAGTAAGAGAAGAGAAGAGACTCGAAACTCCAAGTTCGGCTTGTTGAGTTCCCAATCTGATGCTAAAAAGCGGCAAATGGATTAAATGCAGTGAAGACTGGGCTCTTTATGCAAATCTTCTCATGCTTGCTCTTTTTATGTTGTTATAAAAGAGATAGATATATTCCTTGCGTTTTGATATTGTAGTTAGTGTTTGCTAAGTACGTGGATAATAGTGTTACAAGTGAAGTTATACACTCCCCCACGGCTCATTTTATATTCTTAGTAAACATATAGGTATGTTTTGTAGTAGACGTACGTACGTACCTACTTGCTCCTAGTAAACTTCGTCCAAGCTATAACGTAATAACATTAGGAGGACACGAGTATTAGCTCATGATGGGGTTGGTTTCCTTTCTTTAGCCAAGTTTACTTTATGTGTTGGTTGTTGCATGAGTTTAATACTTAGATCCTTAGCCGTGTTATTTATCTGCATGTACTTTACTGTGTGTGCAGGTAGAAGCGTATGTCTTAAAGAATGAAAATGCCTTTGCATGTAATGCGTATCTCATTCTTCTCGCCTGTTATTATATGAATGTTTTCTTGTGTGCAGTAAGTAGTACTGTAACGCTTTGCTTCATCTTACCCTCAACCTCATCTGGTTTCGTCTGGTCTTACTTATGGTTTACTATGCTATGTCTTCTGACTACTCTTCGTCTCATTTGAAACATGACCAAGATTTATCCCTCTCGTATTTCAACCGTTTCATTTAAGATTTGAAAGAGTCAGTGGGAACAGCATGCGTGTGTCTTGTGCCCAGTCTCAAAAAATCTTTTTCATTGCAAAGTTTTCTACGATTTTATAGTGGACGGTGCTATTCAGTTTTATATTCTGTGACTATAGACTACGTCCTACGTCTCAACTTTTCTTTTGATTTAATCTTGGATCAGAAATTTTAAGAGTCTGAAAGTTTGCAATAATTTTTGATGAAACAGGATTTAGCCAAAGTGAAACAGTTGGAAATCAGATCAAATTCTGTTGTGTTTTGATTGTCAAGTGGGTGAAACATAAATTGGTTGTTATTACGTAGGATCACGGCATTCTCTTTAAACTCTCTGGCCAATTTGCGGTGAGATTTGGTTGTCTGTTTGGCTCTGCGTGAGATTGGAGGAGCTATGGCTCTTGGCTGACACGTAATAGAGCACTAGGTCTTGGGTTAATCGTAACTAGAGATAAACCTTTAAAAAATTATCGTAAATAGCACGAGTTGGTGGCAATAACGAAGGCACTCTTTTAAAGCAACTCTCATTTATCCATTTGCGGAATCTGTGTTGGAATAGCTATGGACTATAGCAGACTGTTCACTACCCACCACTACCATTATACCACTAGACATTTAACTTGGTCGCAGTTGCAAAACCTGTGGTTTCCTTTGGTTTCAGTTTGACTTGATTGAAATCAACTCAAGAGCCCATTATAACACATCGTAATATGAAAATGACTCCCCAACAGTTTTTCTACGTGGATAGTCTGAGTGTAATGTGCGCTGTTTGTGATATGGCTCTATAATTCTCTCGTACTAAAATCTCTTTATCAAATTATTCTACACATGTTCATGCAAAAAAACGCAAGAGGCTAAAAAGAGTGAAGAGTTGCCAAGCCGAGTTGGTTAAAGTGTGATTTCAGTTGATGGCTGTGGTCTAATTAAGTCGAGGTGTAGTTGACCTGACCTAAGTATGTGAGTGAGAGAGATTTCACAATAATATTGTGCAACAGGTTAATTGTGTCTTTGGTGTAGACGCAGAATAGAAATCCCCGGAACGTATATAAAACTCTTCCATACTGGATAACGGATTCTGTGCGAAAAGAAAAGAATTGATTTCCCCTGAAAACTCTCATCCATTTTACCGTTGTAATCTAAAGAGAAAGAAAGAAATGTCATTGTGTCATGTCCTTTTGTAAGTTGTGAGCGACATGTCCTGCTTTTCTTTGAAAAAATACAGTAACTACTACAATTTAATCATCTAACAAGAGAATAATAATATTCTTCGAGGTTCATGTGCAGTTCATGACGATATCAGCTCAAATTACGGTCAATATACTCTTTGAGACAAATGCTCATTCATGAATGCTGCTGGCAGCTGAGAGAGACGCTTATGCAATATGAATTCATAGTTCTTCAGTATCTTCTCAGTCATAACACTAATATATTGGTAAAGCCCATCCCAGTATTAAAAGCAATGAGTCATTGTCAGTGAAAAGACCTAGGGCAGTGGCAGGCAGTGCACAATAAGTACTTACAGACAACAGGGCAATTCACTTTGCTCACTAAGCTTGCATATTAGCCATATTTACGATGTGCACCAATATTGATAATATATTGCAACAAGATACGCTCTACAACTGCCTAGTGTACAAACTCCGCGGACTAGACACATCCGAGTGATAAAAACAAAAAGTGTAGGAGGAGAATTTAGTGGTTAACACACCGAAGTTGAAGTTGAACTAGTGAAACAGGCTGAAACCTACGCAATCATTTATAGAAAATTTCTATTCTTCCGCCTAAATCACTCTGCTACAATAATTAAAGGTAGACACAACAGGCACACTCTATCAATTCATTATGTATCACCAATAAGGGATTATACACTATTAAATCCAATCTAGAATTTGTTCTCCTGAATAAGATTAGAAGATTTTCAGCTACAATTTACCAAGAGCACACCTGAAAACTGAAACGAAATCAAACCAAGGCAAAAACCTTCGTCAAGGTCTGCTGTCTATTCCTTTGGCTCTATATGAATACATTTCCCAACAAAATCTCCTACTTTAATTGAAGAAGAATAAAAGTGAAGTTGTGAAGTGGTAACGTACACACATGTTACAACTACAGCAGCTACTTATCAACAAATCTCTCTCCCTGTGAGTTTTTTTAGACAATAGTAAATAGAAGACAAACAAAAGAAAGAGAGAACAGAGACAGACCACTGAACTTCTTAGCGCAATCACAGAGATCCCTTTTTGAGACAGACAAATAACATTTAAGCACACTTTGTGGTTTTCTACCCTTTCGTTGGTTTTCCATCGCATGCGAATACATATGCATGATTTTCAACTTGGACTTGCTATTCAGATGTCTATGGTTTGAGTGTGTGAGCATTTTGCGTTTAATACTAGACAACAGTATCGTATGTCAGATTTTGACTTTTGGTTTTTTCACCAGCCAAGATTTGCAAACGGAGCTAACCAAGGAGTTTATTGACAAATATTATACACTTGTGTGTGCAGATAGCTATCCAGTAAGATCATAAAAGTTTCTCAGACAAGAAACTACAACTTGATTTGATAAATGGACTTGTGTACTAATTAATGTTGTACTCTTGGTGTTTTAGTAATAAGAAGAGTGCAATGTTGCATAGATTCTTCCTTTGATATCATACATGAGCTGAGATATAGGGATTTGTCTATGGAATTGCTCCAGGATAGAAATTCGAGTAGCTCTAGCTCTTTTCAACTTGTTAACTTGGCCGATTGTGGGTAGTTGAAGTTGTCGTATTCGTTAACTCGACTGACCCTTTATCTGCTTCTGTTCTGATTTCTACAGCTATCTGTTATCCTCACTGCTTATTACAGACACTACTGTCAATATTACAAATTGGGATGAACATTTACAATTGGCTATACTTTGACTTTGACTAACTCATGCTCACTGGTTCACTTTTCAGTTGCATCCTCAATTAAATAGTGTTTAGTTTAAATATTCGCTCCGCATCAAAAACGACATAAGTTAAATATTGACAGGTGGTATTTGGTTAGTCTTTTCTACAGTGAAAATCTTCATAATATTATTTTGTTATCTCTCTGTGGTTTACATTATTACTGTTGAAAATGTTGAAAATTCACATGCTCGAGTATATCAGCAACGAGGATCAGGTGGATCTAGAGGATATACGCTTAAGAGATCGGACGCTAAAAAGGTAACGTGAAAATATTGCAATTTGCCATGCTTTTCTCATTGTTGATTATGAATTTAAAAGGGACATAAACCTTGTGCCCTCTTTCTAAAAAGCTTTGTTATTCCTTGCTCCAGGGTTTATCTAATATATTGCCTCTTTGCACTACAAATAAAACGAGTCTAATAGGATTTCAATGGCCAATCTTTTCCATTTTATGTGAACAGAGAGCAAGAAAACTTGAATTGAAATGGGTTTCCTGCAATCTAAATCGTCAGTTGTAAATACGACATGCAATGGCATACCACCGTCGTTAGTTGTCGATACGCGGTCATTCATTGCATAAGGTGGGACCGTCGACTACTTGACAGGAGTGAGTCTGTTCTGCATCTTTAACAAAGCTGTTTTGATTCGACTTTGAATTCTTAAGTTGACGTTGATGTGGTCATTAGTTGACTAGTCGTCTCTACTGAGCTGAAAACCAACTAATGAATGACGAAAAGGAAGATAAGTAGATGAATGAATTATAAATCCTGAGAGAATGATAATTAGCAGTGCAAAGTGCCAAGGCGAAGAAGAAGCAGCTCACTAAAAAATTCTTAGTTGATATAAATCCTTTTTCTTCATCAGAAATATCACAGTAGTATATATCTATATAATCTTATATCCTATTCGAATATAGAGTAGTAGGAAAAGTATGCGTTTAAAGAACATGTCCTACAATAAAAATTATGTAAATTTTTAGAGCAAAGGCAACCAGTAGTCGCCCCTTTAGTGTAGACAAGCTGCTCTTACAAATAAAACTACCTTTTCTGTGCGTGTCTGAATTGTCCTGGCTGCATGTCCCTTGCATTGAAATGGAGATATACCTTTTGATTGAGGATTATTTGCATTATAGCATTGCAGTAGAAAATTCGTGCCGACAGGGTCGAGCCCAATCTCAGCAAGTCCTTAATCTCCAGAGTGGAAGTTCTATTCCTCAATATAACTCACGAAAAATGAAAAGAAGTGGATTGTGCCACTTACCTGAATTTAATTGAATTCTTAATTCACACATGATTGTGATGCACAATTATTAGTCATCCATTTGGGTGCTTAATGAAAAATGGGTTGGTTCAAGTTCTTTTTTACTATCGTGTGTCCTCCTGTCAAATGAAAGAGAACTGACTCTTATTTGATTATATTATTAAATGACCTTTCCAAAAATTATTGCAAATGTGAACTTGGCTTCGTTTTCTTTGATTTGATTTCTTTTGTTTTCTCATTCTTACAATTAGCACTGAATACAAGTCACACAGTGTGGATAATGGCTTTGTTTTTATCTCTTTCATTTAGCATTTAGTGTCTGGGGGTGCTAAAAGATCACTCTCTCACAACAAGGAGCGGATTTAACAAAGAACTCTAACTCTGCATACGACAATTCAAGTTTTGCACAAGTGAAAACAGTTTTGTCTCTAATGAATGGCTCTAGATTATATGCATTATTTATAATAGGTTTTTCTTCTAGTGAATTGCTCATGTATTGTGTGATACATTCAA
Organism: Tomocerus nigrus; assembly: GCA_019776505.1. Taxonomy (NCBI): domain Eukaryota; kingdom Metazoa; phylum Arthropoda; class Collembola; order Entomobryomorpha; family Tomoceridae; genus Tomocerus; species Tomocerus nigrus. The sequence continues at coordinate 23,297 of JABASI010000722.1, forward strand.
CATACTGGCCCACTACTACTACTCTCCTTATTGTCATTCATTGATGCTAATACGTACCTAGTGCTCAAGGGAAGGTTTGTCACGCCGAGAATGTATGTGGAATGGATTAGGCAGACAATTCTATCCACACATTCGTCCAACAAATGAATGTGTGAAATGCATCATTCTACATTTTCAACTACATGGTTATCTATAAGACACTAAAAAACCATAATCAGTCTAAACACCACAAATGAAACTTTTAACAAAGGTGTAGTAACCTATACTAGAGCTTTAATGTTGAAAAAGGGGGGATAATTATATGTATATGCTAATAGATTATAAAAGTTGCATGTGCAGCAGGACGTAAAAGTACAAGGCTCAATTATCATGAACCGTAGGATTCAAATGATTCAATATGCAAGAGCAAAATCTCGCCACGACCAACAACTTGACGAATGTCGTGTCAGTCAAAACAATATCCTCAACTCGCTGCTTTGNCGTAGGATTCAAATGATTCAATATGCAAGAGCAAAATCTCGCCACGACCAACAACTTGACGAATGTCGTGTCAGTCAAAACAATATCCTCAACTCGCTGCTTTGAATTCTCAATATTAATTATTATTATTTCAGTTGCAAAAATGGAGAACAAGCAAGTGTGGTTTAGGTCAAATGATTCTCTACCTACAACGAAGATGAGTGGTGCTGCAAAAACATTATTTTCAGCACTTAGGAACAAGCATGGTGTTTAGAAGAGTGAATTATTTACATTCTAAGCACAATGATAGATTCGCGAGAAATTAATCATATTTTATCTTTTTGCTATGCAAAATATTATAGATTTCTTGATAGAGCAGACTTGATTTCTGATTGGGCTACACTACATGCAATTAATTAACTTTGAGCACGTAGTGTGATGTAAGCTGTGGAAAAGTTATTTTCATTTGTTTGCCAAACAAGTTGTAATTGAACACAATGGTACGGACGGATATATGAAACAGGTTAAATCAATAGAGTACACATGTTTTTCTTCTATTATATTTTTCTACCAGTATCTAATGCACTAATACAATGCCAACTATATGCTACTAACAACGTTGACTTTTCTATATTTTTTGCACTATACAATATAATTGTGATTTTAACTACAATACATTATTACATATAGGTATCCCTATTCATAATATCACCACATTGTTTTCTACAAACATACTCGTGTTTGTTATAAAATACTTGGCATATCCTTAACCATTCAATTATATAAATACGTTTTCTCTTGCTCAGCATTTCGCAATATTAATTACAGTGTACAATTTTTGTAGTTATAATAATATACAGAAATCTTTTGGGCAGTGGTTTTGGTATTGGAAATTAAGAGTCCACCCACCAAAGGTCTCCTGAATAGTCCATTAAAATATCTGCAGCACGATTAACAAGTAAAATAGTAGTTCAAGAGCAGTAAATCAATGTAATTTGTATATTTAATTAAAGTCAGAAAGTCAATTCTGTCATTAACACAGCCTTACGTATGCATAGCGTAATCCCCATCACATAATCATATCATTGAAAGAAGTTAAAATATTTTACTAGTTCTATTGATTAGTTCTTATCAATGAACAAGTGTGTGTAGGTACATAAACACGTAGTAAGTATGAGACCAAAACATAAACAAAGGAAGGCAAGGATGGCTGACGCTGAAATCACAACTCCTATACTTAAACAGACATTCATAGTAGAATATGTAGACAGTGCCCAGAAGCTTGAATGTGATTTTTTTCTAATTTTGCAAACTTGCAAGTTGCATGTTCGATGATAAGAGGAACGGGACTTGAGAGTTGCAAACAACTCCCTGTTCCTTTGATATTTGTTTGTATCTGATTGTTGTTTATATGTAGGGATATACAAATAGAAGAAAAAGGTAAGGATCGAGAGTTGATTGTATAGTGGAGCATCGATAATTTGTTTTGTTTAACTGTAATTGTGGTTCTTATGCAAAAAAGGAGAGTTCAATCAAAAAATGAAAAAGGAGAAAAGCATGTTTGGTGGAAGTTAATAAGACTGCTGAGACAATTGGAAGTACAAATATAAATGTGCTCGTTACATGCAATAATAAGCATGGTGGGACATTAAACATTAGCAAGTGTAGAAAATCTATTTTTTGTCACATAAAATCCCTCTGGTTCATTTCATTCTTAAGTAGATATTACTGTAGTATTGTCATTTGAGTTGAGATAGGATGCGTGAAAAAAGGTTATGCACAATAAGTAGGAACCTGATCCTACATAATCCTCTTTTACAATTAACAATAACGTGTCGAGTTCCCTTTGTCAGACTTAAATAAGCAAATTAAACGAGACTCAGCAGCTTTTCACAAATGCTAATGAATTCGTGTACGATTTTCCTTTTCCTATTAGGTTTCTTTTTACATCCTCTATCTACAGTGGAAGAATATAAAACGTAAGATTTTAACGGATTGACACAGTCATGTGAACCGTTTCTCTGAAAAAGTCTTTCTATCTGAAAACCACGAATTTAAAATTTTAAAGCGGAAATCCTTAGGAAATATCTCACGTCAGTTCATACCCTTTTTATTATTAACTAGATATATCTACACTCCTAATCTCGCCTGTGTAGATTTCAACTTTTTTTGGTATCTTTTAACTAACATTCTATATGATATTTATTAAAGTGTTCCATACGCTACTTACTTAAGTTGTACTGGTATGGATTATGCTTACGCTGTAGATTCTGATAAGAACAGTCTATATTACATATAATATGATTTATATCATTTGTAAAAACTTTTATGTACTTACATACATTAATGGATTCTGTTCATTCTTCAGAAAGTCAGAGTTTAGTTAGGAAGTGCTATCTAATATTGCGTGTCTGCTCTCCTAGTCCAATTAAACAAGTAGGGATTAGTCGACGGGGTGTATAATGCACTTCTTCCTCCTCCATGTAGATCTGTTTCTACCCATCTTGAGACAATTTGTCAAATTAACAGTGTCTGTGAAAGCACAAGTTTTTGTTTGTAGTAGTATCCTCTCTTCTGTCTGTCTGTGTCGTCTCTTTCTCTCGTCTTCTTCTTCTCCTCTCTCTAATGATCACAATTGACTTGACTCAACTTGTTAGACAAGCGTTAACTTAATGACAAGAGCAGTTGACTTTGATGAGATTATATCTTGTTGTAAAAGATATCTGAGAATTGGAGTCTCCTAGCAGTTTTACTATTTTATGCTAGAGATCGATGCCATGCTACATTTATGCATAGGCTGAAAATGTTATGTTACTATCGACCTAGTACTTATGTATTTATTATTCCTGTGCACTCATTGCACCCCAAAGTTTCTTTTCCTCCTTTTACTTAGTCACTTAGAACACGCAAAATATTTTCAGACCCATATTCAAAGATTTCACTTCGTCACGTTTCCTTTAAATTGCTTACGATTTGAGTATCGTGAGTGCTTAAAGATAACATATTTATGCATTCAATGCCTGCACCAGATTAAGGAATTGTAATTTTATAAATCCTGTGAATTTCTTGACGTTTTTCCAAGTTCAGCTTTCTTAGTTTCCTGTAGACACTTATATTTTGTATACCTTACATTATATATACACATATTTCTATAGTATGTATAAAAGGGATTAAGAGCCTTGAACGCATAAATCCTTTACTTGTGTACACTAACCGATTCCAGTACTTTGAGTTTTTCATTCATGAAAATCTCAGTTAGCTCCCGTTATAACGATGTAACTTATTTCATCCATTTTATCAAAAGGCCCTAAAGCCACATCTTTAGCAATCTTAAGTGGAGCAAACAAATAATTCTTGCACTTATATTAGGTGAAATTAAAACACAGTACTGTTTTATTGCGATGTGTGTTAAAACTATTTACATTTACAGGCAGAGAAATGTAGTTGCATCTCTTTCCTGTTGCATGAACGCTATGTATGTATGTTTACATTGGAATGTAAATTAGTGCAGTTTACCAAAGCAAATCACGTTAGACATAAGCCAGAGACGTTTGCCTTTCAAATAAATCCAATGGTGTGCATGGACTTGTTACTTTATACTGTGAATTTACAAGACCGTTAATTTCGAAATTTACTTTACATGCATGGATATTTAGATACATGCACATTGTGCATGCAACAAAGCATGCAATTTAATCGTGCTTCATAGAAAGTATTATTTGGATCATCCTCGTTTTACAAAACTGGTGTCCGCTTAACTAATGTGCCAATATTTGCACATCCCTTCACAGAACAGAGTACAATTTCAGTAAACCTTTTTTTAACGATATGATTATTTCTAATATGGAAAACAAAACTGTATTGAATATTTAAAATACGTTTTCTCACTCATAAAATGAAAGTCTGGGCAATTGGCATTGAAGAACATTTTTAAAATTCCGAACTGTAATATTGAATGTTGAGATTTGACATACAACAGACGGAAATATGATACAACGACAATGTAATAAGCTTACCGCATAATAATAGACAACAGTTTAAAGCGAACCTATCTATTGAAACAAGTATCGCGTAAATTTGGTATATCGGAAATTTCATTGCTGGGCATTAAAATAATTTCTGTGTAATATTTCCTCGTATATGCTCGTTTTTGCAAAGTTTGCCCACTGTGACAGTAGGTGGATTTATAAGAATTGTAATTGATGCAGAAACGATGTGCTACACTTCTCGCTTAGAGCAATTAGGAGAGGGCAAAGCAAAACAACTCGTTTGGTTTTGTTTCACTTGTTTACTCTTGCATTTGTTCTGAAAAGAAGGTATGCAGGCTATGTACACTCTGTATACTCTTATTCCCCGCATACACAATGTAGTATATTGTATATATGGTAATGATTACGAAAGGCAATAGAAAGAAACTAATCTGAACCAAAGTGATCCTTTCGTTTCATGTCCTAATTTAATGAGCATCTTTTATTTTCCTAGCACATGCATCGTGTGCAATGTAACGCAATCGTCCTCACTGTACATTCTTCTTCCATGCATTTATGTACACATTTAATTTTGAAACGTTGTTCATAGCCAAGAGATTTCCTATTTGAGTAGTTTTGGTTTCGCTCACGCTCTTTCTGCGATTTCTCATGCATTCATCAAGTAAAACAACAAGGAAGGCTAGATCCGGACTTAGACTTGACGGAACCGTTGCAAAACATTCCTCATCCATGCTTTAACAATTTATAAGCTCTGCCTTGCTAGGTATTTATAATAGTATCATAGTCTAAGTCACAAAAAAACATTTCCTACAACAGTATTAGAGCTGTAGTTTGTGACAATGCAAAGTGGAGAGATTAGAAACATAATAGTAAGTAGTAGAAATTAAAATCTATGCAAACAATGTATGGACTGTTGAAATGGATTCACTTTTGATAAAGTTCTACCAGGATTCTTGTTTATCTTTAAAAGAAAAAACGAAAAAGACAATTACTACAGTATAACTTTATAGTTACAGTGTTTTACTCACGTAATAACAATGTCATTCTGTTATTTCACTCATGAGCCGGTTCCTGTCTTCTGTACAGTAGGAGCGGAAATGCTTTTTGCATTGTTTACGTCTCCATTAAAATACACTTGTTATATGTGTGTGTGTAATCTTTGGTTAAACTCTGCCTGTGTCCATGCTATGAAGAACACTATACTGTTTTTCTGCTACCGTATTATATTATGACAGGACATTGTGAAATCAAGAGAGCGGCAATTGTAACGTCTTCTTGTGTGCGTATCGTTGAGGTGTTTACTTAAATTCCCTTGCATTGCATAATGAGATATAGGAAACATTGATATTGTCCTTTAAGCACTGGTGTAATAGCCATAATAATAATCTGTAGTAGATAAGCTCCTAATCGTAAACTGTGCAATACAAATACAAGCTGTGAAAAAACAAATAGAAGAAGAAATGTCTTGTTTGGAATGCAATTACTGGGTTGATGTATTAAAAACTCATTATCGGCGGTGCAGTTTCCGCTGTGGGAAAGAGATCGGTCATTTTCCCGTATAAAATATAACTTTGGCAGTTATGATAGGAGATATTGCTGTGAAAATTCTCTATTTTATAAAGTAAATTATATGCTCACAGTTTATATAAGGACTATAGGTAATCTAAATTGCAATGTCCATAGGGAGATAGGGCAAATATAAAAGCTCTAATAATGAAATGAAAGCGTAGACAATGCGTATGTAGTGCTCATGCATCCTTCAAAGAAGATATTATTAGTTAATGCTCTACATGGAAGAGAATATAATGAATGAATTCATTATAAAAAGCTTTGGGCTCCTTCTCTATTCTACTTTTAACTATTAGGTATACGATATATCTATCTATCGGTTAAAGTAATTTACTACTCACATCAAGCCATCAACTTAATTTCGAGTGGAAGAGTAACGGAATCCATGGAAGTGCTCCTTAATCCGATTTCCAGGAAGAATGGCTAGTCTATTTTTACATGAAGTAGTCCTAGAACATTTCTTGATTAGCTCATTCTCCTCCATGTTACTTTCACGTTGCACTCAATTGAATTAGAAGCGGATCCCCTCCAATAATGAAACTCTTCCCAAAAGGTGAGGCAAGGGAATAGTTTCATTTCTTACTTACTTTTTTGATTATTTCCTTACATTTACCGATCTTCCTTTTCCATTACCAAGGAACTATATTACTAATCCAAAATGCAATTGAAACGGAAAGGGTCATTCCCCCTCCTCCTTTATAATAATATATCTATCTAGTGTCACACATAAAAACAACTATAGCATTATAGGATAATTTCAGGGCTATATCAAAGAAAACTTCTGATAATGTAGCCATTCTACCTACAACGGCATTTAGACTCAAGCCAGTAATGTTTGTTTGAGTAGGCGATGAAGGTAATTCGAACGTACTTATAAAAACTTTTCTGTTGGTTCATTTCCCAGAGGTGGTGTACATTCATTAGTACTATGTACCTGTAATGAAAGGCCTAACTATTATACGTTCAAGCTATAATAATAATAGTCAGAATAATCAAAGTCGTGGTTAAATCTCTTTGCTACGCCTACATATTAGTTTCCGTACTAGTGCAAAACTTTTCTATAATGGTTATCTGCAAATCAATGACTGCAATACGCCAATTGCAAAATCAGGTAGTTGGCAGTAGTGAGTGGTATAGTCATAGTCTGCAAATGAAGACAAGTGGGAAGCTCCTACTATATTTCTATTATTTAATCTGAAATTCCACTAAAGCTTCCAATTACCTTTTTCACGGAAAAGTTAGAATGTTTCGTGGTATTTCTATGAAGTATAAGGTAATATTCATAGGTGAAATGATAAAGCACATTTTTGTGGGTTTGTCGGAAGTATTTGTGTTTAAAAGACCCGTTATGCATATGTATATATAGTTTACCTGGTAGTAGTAAATGATTAACTTTTAATGATAGAGAGTTTGTGATAGTTTTCATTACGCAAGTTGGATACGTTTCGGTTATTCCACTAATAGGGTTCGATTGAGATTTTACATCATCATCGTCCTCGTTGGCTCGTGAATGGAAAAGTTATCATCACGAGCACGAAATATCGAGTAGCAAGCTATATTTATGCTTTACACACACAAAGTATACAGTCAGCATCTCTTTGAAAATAGTTTATCCATTATTTATTGTTGAAAATGTAGTTTATTACATTCTTGAGTAATAGTCAGGTAGATGGACTAATTTGCTGTAGTAGATAGATGATAAAATGTGTGTTACAACAACAACTTGAATGTTTATTAGATTTTATTAAGGACTGAGTTAGGGATTCCATCCAGATTAATCTCTATTCAACTGATTAGTAGAAAATTAGTAATAGGAATGCACTGAGTGATTGTGCAGTGAAGATGCAATCATTGGCCAGGATCTGATTGCTGGCAGCTTTATTTCTACGGCTTTACTAACCTTCTACCTTCTGCTACTAAATAACTAATTAGTTGTTTGATGTGGAAGCTACCTGATTTGATTGCTATGCTGAGAATCCCTACAGGAGTTTGATAAATCTAATGGATGTATCTGTAAGATAACCTTCTACCTTCTGCTACTAAATAACTAATTAGTTGTTTGATGTGGAAGCTACCTGATTTGATTGCTATGCTGAGAATCCCTACAGGAGTTTGATAAGTCTAATGGATGTGTCTGTAAGGAGATAGCTATAAGTCTAACGTAACTAAGAGAAATAAAGTTCTTAAGAATGAGACATATAAATATATCTAGTTATATAATAATAATAATATATCCAGCTGTGTGTCTTGTACTACTAATGTGGATTGCAGCGAGTGTGTTGTTCGGCGTAGTACGTGTGTGCCGAGTTAAAAGGAAGGAATGAACACACAGACCACATTAAAGAAGCCTTACTCCTTTTAATTACTTAAGTTAGCTAATAGTGATTCAACTGGGCTGGAATGAAAGGCAGACTTGAAGACTGGTGCAGAAAGTAGTAAAATCATCGAGGGAACATGCTAGCAGTTAGCAGATTCCTTTCTTTAGCTCCATTATAAATAAATCCCTGCTGTAAGTACACACTTGAAATAATGAAGACGAAGAAGACGAAGAAGAAGAAGCTATAAGTTACGTACTATGTTCAAGTTCAATTCAGCATTGAAAATGAAGCGCGATAGCTTCATGTTCATACTTAAGTGTAATTTAAAATAGTGATCATGTTATTATGGCACTTACCTGTGTATCTGCCTGCGCGAAGAATTTGCTTCCGGATGTGTGGGCAGGAGGAATTACATTGGCCTCAGTGCACACAAGCACTTGCCATATTTAATCGGCATACTTACTTTGTCAGACAGGAGTTTGATAATTCATTTAGCTATATATTATGCAGTTATCTAGCAGGGGCATGTAATACTGCATGTTGGATGATGGGAGCTGTGTGTTGAGCAAGTGGGAGTCTGTTTACGTAGTTTTCTGCTGAATTTGCTGACACAGTAGATTCGAGAGTAATATATTAGTGCTCTACTGTCTCTACCTTCTTGCCAAGAATGTTTTTGCATTAATTTTGCGTAACCTTTTAGAATGAACTTTAGCTAGTGTGACTATATGATACAGGTCATGATTATGATTAGATAGATAGTCTGTGGCCTCCCTTGAATGTACATAAACCTCTAGTCTTTAGTTTAGAGCAAATGTAATGTGGTGGAGACTCATGAGGTAAATGACACTTTATTAACTTTGATATATAGGTGACTTTTATAACGAAAAAGAATTCTTAGGTAGAGCACGAGGAACTCCTACTTATATTCCCTTATCCTTGGCACACTCAATTGCATATACAACTAACTAACTTGACATGGCATAAGTTAACCACTAAAGAGCTCTTCTCTCTTTTTTCCCTTTGGTATGCGGGTGAATTGGAATGGCTCTGCATTTAAAGAATGTAACAGTGTGGAGGACGACAATGAAACTGATGCAACAAGATAGTGAAAGATAAATGGGAAATCCACTCCACACCAAACCAGAGACGAAAGAATGGAAAGAAAAGTAGAAAGAACAAACAATGAAAGGCCTGCCTGCCTGGTGTAGTCTACTAGTCTACTATTTACACACATAGAATTCCATAGAATACTATTAGCTATGTTATTGTTACTGAATTTTACATCACCTCCTAACAATAGACTTAGAATAACGTTAAACTCTAAACTACAGTTCCATAAATTGGTAAAAGGGCCAGTTCCTCATTCCTCACTTTAGTGCTACACCCAATGACCCATTCTTCCGTTGTTTTCTTCTTTGTACAATTTTTCCGAATTTATTCTCATATTTAAATGTCCTAATGTCCTATCCTATATTATTCCTTGAATTTTATTTTGTTTTCGTATACACGATGCAGATATTTTTTAGTATACCTACCTACTTACCTACTGTAAAAAGGATATTACAGTAAAAATTATCTCGTTTTAAGGATAGGAATCCCAATGAAAGCTCCGCCTTCAGATCGAACATGTGACTGTGTGACAAAACT
>JABASI010000723.1:0-33269 GCA_019776505.1 Tomocerus nigrus
TCCTCTCGAGACACAGATTTTGACACCGTTTCCGCAGTTTTCAGCTCACTTTTACCCGTTAATTTGCGGTTATTCTGCAGAGCACGGCAACACACACAACTCTCTCCTTCGAACCTATAGCCAGACTCCATTTGGTCTACTTACTTACTTTCACCATGTAAGTCTCTTTTCATATTTCTATATGTTTTCGTTCCACAAAAATATTTTTCAAGCCTTTTCAAAAAAATCCAAATTAAACTAACTCTCCTGAAAAAAGTGAAAGTGGCGAAAGTCTGATTTGCTTACAAAGACATAAAGAAATATTTTCATGTGCTATTTAGCCTAAAAATATGAAATGGAATTTAGACGGTGAAAGTTGTTCTACAAGTTACTTTTGCCGCATACTGTAATATTGTGGAATAATGGGAAATATTCTGTGGTATATAATATCAGTTCTTTCATTCATTTCTTCAAGTAGCATCAAGTGTATAGAGAATAAAGCATGTTTTGTAGTGGGGCAATTGTGATTTTATAAGAGTAATGAGTAATAAGAGTGACTGGAAACATTAATTAGTAGATGTTAATGAAATGAGTCATGATGAGTGGGGATGGAATATATCTGTGTGTATAAATCGTTGGGAAGGACGGAGATAGGATAGAAGTGGAGATGTGCATGCGATTAGAAGGCTAGTAAATATACGGAAGGAGTTGGAGGGAAGCGTCTGTTCCGGGAGTTGGCTATGAATGAAAGTGTCCAGCAGAGCTGGTGCAGTAGTGAATGGATGGAGAGAGCAGGAGTGTGGGAAACTTTGTTTGGGGAGGGAAGCGGAAGAGAAAGTGGGACTGAGTAGATTTTTCTGTTGTTATGGCCAAGTGTTTTGGTTGTTTTGGGGAAGGCGTGTTTGGGAGTATACTAATGAGTCTCTCTATAGCTATGTAATGAGTGAGTGAGAGTACTCGACGTCCGAAGTGAATCTAGCGGACAAGAAGGGAGCGAGTACGTTGGTGGCCGGACGTCGCGAGCTGGGCGACGGAGCGGAGGAGATGCGGAGGGAGCGAGTGCCGGGTCTCACAAGACACAAACTCCGACTGCTGTGCATTGGGAGAAGAGCGTGTTGGTGAGTGTGTGTTGGTGAGACTTAGAGAGTCCTAGGCGGGGAAGGCACAGGCGGGCGGGAGGGGCGGGAAAAGCCGCAGGGGGTCGATCGATCTCTTCCATGAGGCATTCTCGACTGTGATGATTGCGTGGGTGGAAGTAGCAGCCAATCCTTAGTCACTCGCTCCAAACTTTCTTTGGCCACTATAAAAGTTTTCTCAGTGAAAAGGGCTCACTAACTCCCCGATTCTCCGATAATTCGGAAGAGAGCCCTCTCAGTTCTTCTCCTTCTAGTATCACTATTGTATATAAAATCAGAGTAGAGTCACCCGAAGGAAACATAGACGTTCCGCTAGTCGCACAGTCAACAGCAAAGGAAAAGCAGCACTCACACTTGCACTCTCGCCCAACCTCAAGCCAAACTTTTGCTTCCTAAGCAGCTCACCATATCAGACAACACACAGATCAATCCGCGCTGTCTCATTCCACAAGAGTCTCTTTCTCTCTTGCTCTCTCTCGCTCTCGCTCTCCCGACTCATATCATCGCTGACTCTCCTACCTGTACAACATTCTCACCTTCTTGTTACGTAGCCACAGCTGGCCCTACCTACGCTACAACCACCACCTACCCACTTGCACCACTACACTCACATACTTACCATCATCATCATCATCTCACTCTCAGTTTCCTACTAAAAAGACGACAGAGCTCGACGAGAGTTGTCAGTTGCTATTCGAAGATCAATCACATCACATCAAAGTTCAACTTCCCCTCCATCCTACCAACAATACAGAAAATCCCCTCTTTTCACTTCCAATCACCTTTCTCCTGCCATTCTTCTTAGTGCTAGACACGATTAGCAGTCGGAACCTACAGAAAGAGAAAGAATCTCATAGAAGAAAAACAAGTCGTGCAGTAGGAAAGGAATAGGAGGACACAGAGAGAGAGAACTGAATAACTGTGAACGTGAATATCTTAGTTTGCCTCACTCTCTCCGCACGCATCCTGAACACAAAAGACAAAGCACAAGCTTCCACTACGCTTGTTTTCTACTATACACTCTCTGAGGAAGACAACATCCGCTACAAACAATCCATTTATCCTGAACAATTATCACATTTTCAACGAAACAACAAATTACAGCAAACTTATACTTATATATCACCAAAAAAAACTTTCTTTCATATATCCAACATTTCCAATTGGCAGATACAAGATACAACAACTATATTTAGACTGGACCTTTAACTCGAGACAAAAAAAACAACAAAAAAGTAAGTCCTTCATTAACCTTCTTGCTTAGAGATAGAATTGGAAATATTTTTGCCTTTTTTTCTGTTGTTGCTATTTTTGTCTATATATAGTGAAGTGTACTTGTACTCAGATTGGAATGTTTCAAGTGCATGCATGTGATTGCTAACTTTTTTAACGTTATTTTCTGCACTAAAAAATATTAGAGAGTGTACAAAGAGAAAGTTCTGTATGCATGTAGCAAGAATTCCGAATTGCTTGTATTTCATTGAAAAATATTCAAAAAGTTATGAGGTTAGCTAGCTGCTCCATATATATTATGGGCATATATTATTATATTGTTCTGTAGTAGGTGTATGTAGTTGAGCATTCCCCTTCTCCATCAACACACAACAACCTAAGTATATGCAATATTGAAAAATATTTTCTTCATGCCCAAGTGCTTTCCATTCTAACAATAACTGTAATATATGTGTAGTCGGGATGAAATGAACATGTAGAATGTAGAGGGATGGGAAAATATGCTATTTCAAGCAATTCCAATTTCACTACACATCTGTGGAGTATACAAATGCAAGAAAATAAATTCGATCCGATCTGAGGAGCGTAGAAAGGAGAAAGGAAGAAAGAGACACAGAGATATAGTTACATACACATGTAGCCCATCAGTCGAATGCACACTTATACTTGCCCAGCATTATTCTACTAAGGTAGAGCAGTATAGTAGCTACATGAGAGCTAGGCCAAAGAATTTGCTGAGGGAAAGCCTACGTGTGCACTATTATCTCTCGCACAGCTATATATTCCTTTCAATACAACAATTTTTTTGAATAGAAAAATGAGAAATAGCACATTCAGTTCACTTGAGTGAATCAAAGCGAGATTTTATGGGGGAAGTACCTATGTACATACATTAAGATATTTTATGCATTCATTCCAACTTGGAACAGATGAGACGGCAGAGAAAAGAAACTCGGCTACAAAATTCTCTTCTGTTTCCTCAGATAGGAGAAATAAGTCTTTCTATTGCTCCGGTTGGAAACAAATGGAAGGAAATGAAAGATAAGGATGAATCTGCGAGATATGAGACAGTGTTACTTTCCCACTGAATTTATCTTATATCATCATCCGAGCTTTCTTTCATTTCTGAGTCAATCACTTGGCGTCAGATAGTACACTTCCACTCCCACAACCACCAACAGCCACGAAATCAACAAGTTTGCAAAATTAGCTCTTATTCTTTCTTTGTAGGCGAGAGAGAGAGAGAGAGAGAGAGAGTTGGCCGTGGATCTTTTCCCTCCCTCTCCTCACATCCATTTCTCTCTCTCTTCTTTCTCCTCATCCTCAGAGCACTTCTCCTTTTATCGCCTTTTTATTCAATTCACTAATATCAGCGATAAATAATTCCCAGTTACTTCCACTCCGTAAACATTTATTCCTCTCTCCTCCTTTGATCCAATCAAAACATGTCAATACTCTTTTTATCTCTAACCAACCTCCTAAATCCTCCATACGAATAGACTCACAATCCCATGCTAGTAATATCAAGCCAAATAAAAGCCATAAATACACAACTTCATTTAAATCACCTAGAAATCAAAGGGAAATTTCAGCTCCTCTATAAAATTTCAACAATCTCCAACAGAAGGCTACACATAATAGACACAATAAAAACTATGCATTCCCATTAAATATCAACGCACTACAAGTTGAAACGAAAAGGGAAAGCTGATAAGTACAGATGCCATTAAACTTAAAGCAACCAATTACATGTGCACATCAGCCTAAATTCACTTCATAGTCGTCCCATTAAAAAATTCAGTTTCGTCTCGCATAGCACATCATTAGGGCTCAAGGCTGCACATTGCTTTCAAGTAGCCCCATATTCTCAGCTTTGTGCAAAACTTTTACGCATACTCATAAGGCAATGCTCATTTGTCAATAATTTTACTACAGACAAAAAAACAATGGCTTTTCATGTCTCTTTTTTACCCTTACATATAAGTATATTCTTTGGCAGAAAATACAGTTACATTTTTTTAAACAGTAAAAATCAAAATACAATCAAAAGAAAAGCTATTCCTAAGCATTTGCTATAAGCGATGCAGGAAGCATGCAATGGAGGAGAAAGCGAAGGTAATGTGACTTAAAGCACTAAAAATGCGACTGAGAGGAGAGGCTTAGGCATTTGAAATTTTTAGCTTGAATTTCAAGGAATGCTTTTGGGAATATTTCGGGGATAGGAATCAGAGATGTTGCTGCGTGTAAATTTAATCCGTGAAATATATGAGAGGATAGGAAGTAATATTTAGAAAGCACGTGCTAGAGAAATATCGTTTTGAAAGTGGTTGCATTGAAAGAGCATTTGACTAATGGAAATAGAAGTTTAGAAAATGGTTTCCCTGTATCTCAATTGTTAATGGAGCTCACAGCGGGCTGTCTATTCATGTTTTTAAGTACTTACTGCTTACTCTTTACTTGTTATGTATAAAGTGAAGTGTGTTCGAGCATTTGGACATTGTGCTGGTGTGGTGGTGAAAGTGGGGAAAGGCAGTGTCTCATATTCCACGTCTGGGGAATAATAGTTGCAATTAAGGTAAGTAGGTATATCATTTGAGGAGAGTAAACGAGAAGGTTAAGATAGAATTTCGTGCTGCGGCTCACATTTCTTCTTAACTGCATAATTTCAGGGGAGGACAAAAGAGAAAGTGAGGAGAAAGGTGGTGGGAATGTGGAAATATAAGAAGATTAAATCATTTTCAGTGTCGTGTAACATGCTAATGATATTCCATCAGGCTTATTGGAAATGTCATTTGTTTAGATACTTTGACATTTAAGACACTGCGTGCATGGAGCAGGGATGGCAAGAGGTGTCCTAATTCCGCTCTTGGGAAATACGGCCGACACAGAATTTATTTTCCTTGATGCGAATTGACTGTTGCACAAGATGAAGCTTTTCCCATTCAATAATCCGTTCATCTCCTTTTTCCATAGCCATATAGCTCTTCATTTCTCTGCCAAGAGCATTGGGAAGCAAGTAACCGAAATATTCTGTAGATCCGATTGCCAAGTTTATAAATTCAATTTACGACCGTCAATTTTAGTCTGTTATCCAATTTAGATGTAAGTGGATAAGATAGCAACTCACTTTTCCCCACATTTCCTTGCATTCGAGACAAACTAAGCCGCAAGGCTATGGACATTATCATCCCAGAAATCATATCCACTACGACCCGTCTCCTTTGATATACAAATGATTAAAAAACTCGGATTAGTATCACTTGAGTGAAATTCTAAGAATTCAAATTAACTCAATTTGTCAAAATCGTTCCATCTCTTAGTGGATAATCGCAAGTCCTGAAAAGGGAAAGTGGAATTTAAAGTCCATTCACAGAAAATAACACTTGAATAGGTATCTGATATTATTTTCTACTTGAAAGTTAATTATATCCCAAAATAAGTCCCCTTTCCAAATTGTTTCGATTTTTTAAAGTGTGAATTAAATGGAAACTTTGCACAGTACTCAACTAGTGTCAGTATACATCATTTAATTTGAAATAAAAAGATAACATGTGATTTTTAAGAAGGAAAAACTTGGAAAAATGAATAAAACTGCCTAGTATAGGTATTTTAGAATTTGTACTAGAAAGTAGAAGGTGACCTTCAAACAGTTCAAATAGCAGTGCTGTGCTTGAATGACTTGTAAAAAGTTTCTTAGAGAGCATTGTAAAAATAGAAATTGTAAAACTACAAAACAGGAACAATGTTCAGCGACAACAGTTGAGCTAACATGTTATTTGTCCGGGGAAATGCTAGTAGTAGGGGTTTTGTAAGAAAAGCAGTTCAAGTGATCTTGTTGGCATTGGCAAGAAATTTTCTGTAAGGGGTTTTGTAAGAAAAGAAGTTCAAGACTTGTTGTCAGCACATACGAGTCTTATATTCCATTTATTGTGTGTAGTGTGAACGTCAATTGCATTGACAGCGTTGAGCGTCTGTTGTTGGCCAATCTTTATCTTCAAGTGATGTGTCTGCCAGTGTGAGGTGTCACTCTTCGTTTATTTCGCTTCCTGTCTCCTGCTCTTCCTTTGCCAACGTGTGAACTCATCTCCTCTTTCTATCTACCTACACTACTACATGCATCCACTCTCAGCAAATTACAATCACTCTCTCTCTAGTTTCTATTTCGACAGCATGTTTATTAAAAGGGAATATAGTAATATAATTAAATGCCCTTAATTACGTCAATTCATACATTTATTGATGCAGGTAGCTTGTATGCACGAGGAAAACATTGTCAGCACCTTTTATTTCTGCCTAATCACACGATATTAGATGAATTCATTGAAGCCCTCTTGAGAATGACCTCAATCTTATAGTTATACAAGCCTTCCGTTTAAATTCACAGAATGGAATTCGTTAAAATGTGAGTCCTTATGTGTATCTACTCAATGGAGTGCATTTCATACAAATTATAAAACAATCTCGCCCTTCTATTTATGCATAGTGGCTGTAGAAATTAAAGTGCTGTGAAATAGAAGAGCAATAAATTTATCTCAGTCAGGGTTACCACTTTTTTATTCCCGAATTTAATTATGACTATTAGTTGTTACCACAATAAATACAGCAAACGCTACCTACTTTTCCAATACCGCAAATACCGAACCCAAGCAACTCATTCATTATGCACCATGTAAAAGATTTTGCTATATTTAGCTAACTGCTCCTGGGGGCAAATCTAAAATATTTCAATGCCAAACAGTTGTTTCACAGATTTTTGGATTGGGCACACGTCAATGACTTAAAAACGCAGTTAAATTTCACATTTGTCAATGACTCAGCTGAATCAATTGCTGAAATGAGGATACCACTTCTTTTTCTGCTTTACCTGGACACTACGATACACAGCTACTAAAATTGCTGAGCCCTGCTACGGGCTATTTTGGAAGTTAAGGTATTTTATACAAAAGTTGTTAGCTTAACAGTTGATACAGGTTATGATATTTCCATATTCACTTAATAACAATTATGACAAAAATTTTATTTGCTTTTATGCTAAATAATTCCTAAACTACTTATATACCTACTATTCCGTCTTGAAAAAGAAATTCAACAGAATCTATGAAAATTTTTAAATGTAAGTACTAGGAATTAATACGAATAAAATATTTTAAGTGTGCGTTTGGATTTAAGCATTACAATTGCTTTTATGCCTGCCTGGTAACCCTGATTTGATTGCACAGAAAATTAGGAACGGGGGAATGAATAGGAAGTAAATATAAAACAGGAGTGATGTCTAGCAAAACCATGCAATTTCATTAATTAAATAGTTGGAAAGTAGAATGTGATGGGAGGTTGTTCATACAAGTCATCGTATGTGGGCCTCAAAATCCTTTATTTATCAAAGTGCATAGAGGCGGTTGAATGTTAATTTTTAGGGTTGCTTGCTGTGAATGATGGTGGGAGAGAGAGAGAGCGAGAAAGTGCCGTTAGCCGTTTGAGTAATGCAAGGAGAAAGTCAGCTTTCACTCGTCACTCAGTATCAGTGTAGTCTTTTGGTGGGAAGGCCGTGGGATTCTTGACACAACAATATCTTTTAGAATATGCACTCAGATAGTGACAGTACCTGCATAAGCATATTATTAGTGCATTTAGAGCTTAGAGGTAGAGCAGGAGTGTCTGTGCAAGTGTACTTGAAAGTTCCCATTGAAAGGGAAAGGAGAAAGTCGAAAAGCGATGATATAGCACAAGGAGTTCCTTTTACTGTCAGTCTGACGACACAGGAAGCCTTTCAAATGTAAAAATCAGCAACTGCCAGACAGAGACAGTCACGAAACGTACTTTTACCTTCCTACGTACAAAGTATAATATGCATTTAAATATATATTATACCTACCTATATATATATAGTATATCTATAACTAATATGCATAATAGTATATACTTAGTATACCATGGTAGTAAAGAGCTATAGGAATAATATTTCTATGAGTGTTTGCAAAAATGTTGGAATAAATGTGATATTGGAAATACGTCAGGATTATTTGTAGCAACATTCCTAGTTTTCTAATGTATCTGTGTAAAAGGAGATGATGATGTGCACAAACGTTTATATTCCTCTTTAATAGATTTAATTGATTGCACACTTGCCCCTAGCGCATTGATATAAGTGTGTCTGTATATAGTTTCTATTAGATATATAAATAGAAGGGTTCCACGGTGATAACTACTATATTTGAGTAAGGTGGGAGTATAGGGCGACTCGCTAGAGAGATAAGTTGGAAATTTATTCTGGCCAGAAACGGTAACATACTCAGAGTGACTTGACTGAAGATAAAACAACATAAAATTAAATCATGGCTCATTCTCCAAGTCAAAGCGGGGCCATTTGATCAGTGAAATGCTGAAGGTTCTTGCAACTCTCTCCTCGTACATAACTAAAGAATGTTCCCTCAACGAACCCATGAAATGAAATTGTATTTGTGTGGGTGTATGCCAATATAGAGTGGCACAGCACAAGGTTGGATTATTCTACTACTCATTCTATGGATAGATAGATATGGACTGTGGAGCATCATAGCATTTCACCCAACTCACTCACTTTCTCTCATTCATTCTTCTCACAGATTACCCGTTTCCTATGTTGTTGCATATAGTCTGTTCTGTTCTGTAATGGCTCTCATGCTAAACAGACATTTCGGGCATAAATTGAAGCAAATCCACGTTAATTTGTGATAGTCAATCTTTCGGGAGGATAATGCCGTATTATTCCTTTCCTATCTCCCAACAGGCGACTCCTTGCATAGAATTGGCATTTAAATATACCTAGCTATCCATCCTATAAGGTTTTGTGTGTCAGAGTCCTTGCACCACCCTCGGGCTCCGCGCCCGTTTTCCCGTGCATTCGAATTTCTAGCTAGCTACCTATAATCTAAATAGAATATCATATTACAATCCCCTGTAAATACTTCACATTGCCTATCAACTGAAACACATTGAGGAAACAGAGATTTGTTACATTGCTCCGCATCCTAAGGCACCAGAGTAGGTGAAAGTGAGAAATAAATAGGTGAGGGCCTGCCCTAGTTTGACTTTCCTCTTAATCCCATCCTCCTTCTAAGATATTTATATATATTGGATTTTTGAGAGGCGCAGGAAGATTAGCAGACACAGGAGCTAGGGAAATGGGAATGAGGAACCCTTTTGAACCTCTAGCCACAGACAGAGACATTACAGGAGGACTTAATGTGCCCCCATTTAAATATTATGCAGCTGAACGGAGAAGACGTGT
Source organism: Tomocerus nigrus (assembly GCA_019776505.1). Lineage (NCBI taxonomy): Eukaryota > Metazoa > Arthropoda > Collembola > Entomobryomorpha > Tomoceridae > Tomocerus > Tomocerus nigrus. Next base: position 9,616 of record JABASI010000723.1, read on the forward strand.
GGGCGGCACTTCACAGTCGAAAGTCGACTTCTTATTTATATGGAGCTATTCTACGGGATTTCCCCCAAAACTTCCCACGCTAAATGCACTCTACATTGTATTTCCATCAGAAAGACTGCAAAAACAATGTATACTGAACATAGTTCACTCAAGGAGCATACTGAAACACATGCACAACATTTACACCTTTATAAATATACGCTTAGCTTTCTTTGAATGCTCTCCATTCAAAATTGCACTTTAATAACATTTCTGATGCATGGCACTGGGAGTAATGACGTGAAATTTATCTATTGTGACATTAAATGTGCGTATAGAAAGTCAGAGATAGAAAAGTGATGAGTCTATAGAATAATCTCATATGGTTGGCTAAGAAATCTTTTACGTGTCCCTGTGACATTTAGTCCAAGTTGGTGAAGAGATAAAATTAGTTGGCACAAGGATCCATTAAAGTTTCTGTAAATTATGGTTAGTTTCACAATCAACATGTGCTTGCTATTGTGGAGCTGGGAAAAAGCTTTTATCCCTAAGTCACCTTCTAACTTTCTGTTCGCCAATTCCCATTTTTTTATATAAGAAGGAGGTTAGAGTTATGAAGTACAAAACGGCTGGCTATATATGCAATGGCTCGTTCAAGGAAATACTATAGAAGAAATTGCATCGGATAGGGAAACATGTGCACTAACTGACAGAGAACTTTTCCTCGGTTCGGCAGATTGCAAGAGGGCTAAAGATTCTGTTGCTCAATAGGACACGGATGAATGAAATTCAAGTATCTATATTATTATATTGTAGTAAATAATCGGTGCACGCGGAACTTGGACTCTTATTCAAGTCTATAGCTATGCCCTCCTACGTATACGTATACGTACTACTAGTAGAAGAAAGGAAGAAAGATAGAGATAGATAGATCCGTATATATAATATTAGTAAGGAGATATATTATTATTATTATTATTATGAGTATAGGTGGATAGAGAGACATTAGTTGCTCACTGACGACGACGATCAAGTTGCGGAGCGAGGGAATGAGAAAAGGGAAGTTACGTAGTTTGTTGGTGAACAAAATTCGAATGCTGTACGTAACGTCCTTTCCAGGATTCATGGAAAATGTCAACGGCCAGGCTTTTCTATGTCAGACAATAATTGAAAGCTTGAAGGCTGAAATTCACACTCGTTAGCAAATTCACTAGATGCGTTATGTAGTAGCTTAATTTAACTCACTGTTTGTTAGTCATCCTGAGTGAGTTAAATGAGAAGAGGGAATGGTGCATGCACATTACGCTTTCCCATTTACTCCCAGAGCTAGCAGCTCTCCATATAAACTCCCTCCCTCCCTCCCTCCTCATTTTATTTCCCAACTCTCTCTCTCTCTCTCTCTNCCCTCCTCATTTTATTTCCCAACTCTCTCTCTCTCTCTCTTTCTACCAGCCACTCCTCCCCCAGCACAGAAAAACTGTTTTCATAAGCAGCTCCTGAAAACTGATTTGCAAATGCAGAGCTAGCCATTCAACTTGAAGTAGGACAAGGTACCGTGACTGTCACACAACCTTTACAACTTAATACATACATACATACATAATATAGCAGGACACAGAAGATACGGAGAACAAAGCTAACAATAAGACGACTCCTATGCTTTCCTCCATGCACCAGCAGCATTTACTTGTGCATATTCCTCTCTGCGACTCAATTTCATAGCCATTCACCCTACTCTAGTCCACCATTTAATTAGTAAATACATAGCCTAATTAATGAACATGTTATGACGGTTGTGAAAATTTAACTCCATTATACCCAACTGCACAGCCCTTAAAATCTCCGCATAAGTGGATTAAACACTAAAATAATCTACTACAGTTACACTCTATACTCCGAATATTGCTAGTCCAATTTCTTCATCTTCAGTTGCACAGCCATTTCATAAAGTTAAACCATAAATTTTTCATTTGATAAAGTAGCATTATTTCTAGAGAGGAAAAATTTACGCCTGTGACTTGAGGATTGTTTTTAAAACTTGAGCATGCACGATCTATTGCAAATATCGAGTACAGGATAAATTAAATCAAAGCATCAAATGGCACCGCTTTTCTTTTTATTTACATAAATATATTGAATTGGATAGAAAATTAGAAAAGTTGCTTTCTGTGCATAATTGTCAAACGGTTTAAATTGTAGAGATTTATTTAATTGGCTATTGCGATAGAATGGAACCTGGTGTAAATCTAGTTTAGCACAAGGACACAATTCTGTCTCCATTGAAAATAATGAGCATCAAAAGAGTTGCAATTACTCTTACTAACAACTGAGATTTAATCTCACTGACTCAATTAATATTTTGCAGAACATCTTCAGCTGACCGAATTCAATTAACTCGTTCTTATTTTATACGTTGAATTTTCATCATAGCATAAATTTTAAGCGTACTTTGCTTGCAATAATACATTGAGTGATTCAGTTCCTGCCTATATTATTAGCAATTATAATATGATGTGCATATTATATTTTGCATATTCATCGCAAACATAACAGGTAACATACTACTCTTTCATATCGTATGAAAAAAAAGAAGACTCAGCTAATAATATTTCCTATACAATTGAAAGCAATACAGAATTCCCAGAAGAACAGCTACCAATTCTTTTGTATTTTCTTATGTAACAATTTTTCGATGCAGCTAACGCTGCTCTGTATATTTGTAGGAACACTGTATCTGTCTGTCTGGATCTGCTATTTCCCCCAATAGTCGATAAAGTAACTAACTGCCTTCAACAAACTACCAACTGTGTGACATTTAGCATCACTGAGGTCAAAAATGGGGCATCTGAGGTCATGGGCTCATCAGCCATCATAACCATTCCGTTCTCATAACCGAGATAATCGATAAATTGGGGCGAATTGAGAGAGGCTCGTACAACAGCAGACAATGCATTTTGTTGTACACAGAGACTTAGTGCGCGGCGCGATACTCGAAATAAAGCTTCACATTTTAAATAGTTTAAAATTGTCCTTTGTATTTTTTGTGGCAATCCAAAATTTTCTTTCCGCCTTTCTTTTTTACATTGTGAGCGATTTATGAATGGCATTATAATTCTTTTTAGTGAGTGCATTATAATATCCTAAGTAATTCTACCCCAACACCCAAAGCTACTCTGATGTATATCTTTACATGTATGGTCTATTTTCAAGTGGATATTTTATTTTTTTAAAAAGGAAAATTTAGCCATTTTATATTGCTGTCATAAAAAATATGAAAATAAATCTCATTAAAACTCAAGGACTCTGAAACTTAGTATAATTGAGGTGAACGCCGATGCCAGTTTCTAGAAGGCACCTTCCGTGACAATCGTTAATTAGTGAGGAATTCCGAGGTAATTAAGGATAGAGATTTTTATTCATTCAAAAAACGTGAGTTCACTCTGAGCTGAGATGTGGTTCATTGACAGATGTTTTATGTCCCCTGGGTCACATTTATAGTTTTGTGCATGAAATAGCCATGACATCAATTTTTGTTATCTCCAAGGAAAAATAAAAACAGCAATTGTGTTACTTGCAATGGAAAGCTCCATTTGTTGCTATGCTGTCAATGTTAGTTATTTAGTTTCAAATCTAGTTCGCTAACAGCTTTAACGAGGAATGAAAAATAAAAATTCTAGTTAAAAGAATGCTAAATGCAATTTATAAAATGAACTTAGAGTGTACTAAAAAAGTAGATTTGAACATCGTTAAAATTGCATTTTCCAAGTGGCCAATTTGGAAAAAAGGAGAGAATTGAGAAGCAGTTTGAGCTCGAGTGACGCTGGTTAGAAAATATTGGGAAACAATAAGAGATGTTGGAAACATGCAATGCTTCTGACACAATGCAATGCAATGAAGTTCCATTTCATTTCGTCAGATGAAGGGAAAAGAACAAAAAGAAGGAGAATTACAAGGCGTTTGTGTTAGTATAGGTTTATAACCCATTTTATTTTTCCCCTTGGGTACATAGTACATGCTGTGTCTTTCCATTTATATGCTCTATTGGCTACATGCTTGGCATTTTTCTTTCTTTTCCTTGGCTATGCTCTTCTGAGTGAAAGGAAGAAGGGAAGAAGAAGAAGAGGAGGAGTGGATTATACTAGGGATGCCATGCACCTTGTTAGAGCAATACACACACACACATTAGCCTGAGTAAAAAGTGTAGGGCTGCATAAGTATTTAGAGCAACAGCAGCCAAAGGCTAGTAAGCAAGCAAGTAGTCAAAATGTGGTGTGGTGTGGTGTGGTGGGTGCAGATATTCGGATACAACAAGCCTCCTGGCTTCTATAGGAGAATAAAGAACACTTTGAATTCAGAGTTCCAGTCGACTGCGAGGGCACCGTCAAACAACCACGAAGGGAAAAGAGAGTAAAATGAATTCGCGTGAGGACTGAGTGGAATAAAAACAAATTACATTAGGAGAGGTTGCATTTTAGAAGTGAATGCTTCATTTCCGAAGAAAGAGTATCTCATCTTGTCGGCCTCACTCAAATCAACTCTTCCAGATAAAACGAAACGACTCTGTCTCTATGCATATGCTAGGGAAGTAGTGAAAGTAGAGAGAGACAGAGGCTCTTCTCAAAGGTATTCACTTTTAAATCTCTCTCCTTACTTTCTCTCTTTCTGTGTGTGTCTGGTGAAAGTAGCGTCACTATAGATTTGCATGGGGCTATCATATTCTGCTATCGTGTTTAACGTCCTGTATCCTCGTTCTCCATTTCTTTGATTACAACAACTACAGCCATGAACCAATAATGTCCTCTAACAATTACTCTTCCTCCCTCCCGCGCCCTCCCTCCACTCTTCATATTCTTTGTAGATTTAATCTCCAATAAGCTCCCTACAAATTATTAGGTCACTGGAGCCCTAAAACTCAAATAATCTCATTACTTTAACAACCGTTTCAAATTTCTGTTTCATCTTGCCCTCACTCATGCAACTCTTTTCCATGTCACATCACATCACATCACTAGTTCATTAGTTAGCATTTAAAAAAACGTTTCCCTTTCAATCTCGACTTTTTTAGCAAAGCCATATTTTTATTAGCTATTTATTAGGCCACAATAGGATTCGATACCACAATCCTATTAAATACTTTTTAAATAGTCGATGCCGACTCTTTATTAGCTCTCTAGAATATTCTACGTGGATTTTTTGGTCTATGTGACAATAATTTAACCATTAACTAGGCACTAAGTAGTATATCCGGGCGCTATAATAACAATCCTCTTTGTTTACCATGAATGTCAAAAATACTGTATAGACGTCTAGCAAATGTTGATATCCAACATGTGAAGCTTGAATTAAACAGACATATATGTATTCTTCCTTCTCTTCTGATCGTAACTGTAACACTTATTGATTTTAAATGGCACGTGTGTATCTTATATGCTCGTCATCTCTAGCAACAAACAGAGAATTAGATTTTCCGTGTACTTTCAGCCCGATTGATTTACACTTTAGCACTTGAAACTTATTCGTTGTCCCTTAATATCACCAAATGCAACACTATATATCCATATATATGTATATATATATGTATATATATATGTATATATATATGTATATATATATGTATATATATATGTATATATATTTTATATATCTCTAAAGTATATCCTATGACAATTCTATTTATTCGTACGTCATCTTAGAATTCCAGCACACATGATTCAAAAAATTGTATACACGTCAGTGATAACATAAATACATTTAGTAATAAAAAGGCGTCTAGGACAACAATGTAAACATACATGTACATATGGGGGGAGAAATCAACTTCCCATTTTTTCATCTTTCTCTTGCCGTAACTTCTTAATAAATAGCAGAGACATTTTCAAAAATGTTACTACTATGGATAAAACTGGAGAAAATATAAAACTTTTATTTATAGTATTGTTACTTAATTTTTTTATTTTGTTGTTATTTTGCTGTGATAAATAATTTGAATGAAAGGAACTTTTTGGAGCTTTACGGCAATTCGGCATAATGTAAAGTAAACACAATTTTGCATATGAATACAGAAACGTTGCTAAAGTTGTTTTGAGAAGGCTTTCACTTGCCGTAGCCCAGCAAACATGAATCACTCAAGTTATTCTACTGTAGGAATTCAATTTGCATTGTGTGTACCATTCAGGTTCAAATGCACACTCATAGACGCTGCTATGATTTTGTTTAAACTGTGCACCATGCTCCTATGTACAAAGGGTGACAGACACTTGAGTTGGACTGACTGATCTTGCATGGAAATCTTTTAAATTTGAATGTATCCATATAGTATCCCTATACATGCATACGTAGAGGGCCACTTCCATTGTTATCTATTTTTAGTGTAAATGTTTCTTCCATGTGGTAGCATTGCATTGTCCCTGATGCTATTATAGGATGTCTGTAGATAAATCTTAAATGTATGATACAACTTTTTATTTCATACTCAAACAGAAAGGAAATATTTAGACAAACATAGTTAACGAAGGCTAACGTCCCGGAAAAATTCAAATGTTATAACAATTGTTCCCCAAAAAAACTCCCTGTTTGTATGACTATGTGAATAAATGTCTGAACTTTCTATTAATCCATTTTTTAGGGAATATATATCTGATCTCATGAGTAGTTAGCTAGAAGATTTATTTTGGGAAGTCATGACGCACTAAGAATAAATTCTAGTTATTTTTAAAGAAACTTGTCAATTCTGAGCTATAGTCAAGGATATATTATTATTTGCATGGCATAGAAACAGAAACTGTGGTATTATGCGAGCGAAAAATATTAAAACAGATAAAATGTCTGTGACTGAGGTTGTACTAGTGGGAAGGCAACTGTGTGGCTAGAGAGTCGTATATAATTTTAATTTGGAATGTATGTCTCCAGTAGGCAGTGGATCCAGAGGAGGACGAACAAACAACTGACCTAATTGAATGGAAAATGCTGACAATGGCCGTAGAAATGCTATTTTTATTAATTTTCCTGGCTAAAAGGGCCTTAATAATAATAGAATGCACTGGTGTACTTAGAGAGAAGGATTGAGGCTATATTATGCTAGACTATAGTAGACTTATATATTATGCTGTTTGTATTATTGTGGCTGTGTCCTTATATATGTCCTGCTTGTGTATATAGGTGTCTGTCTGTCTTCTGTAAAAGCGTCATTGTGTACAATTGGTGTAATTCATTTTCCGCCTTCGTTCTCTTCCAGTTGGCAAGAAGTCGACTTCCCCTTTGGCATTTTACTGACTGGCAAGAATAGGAGGCGAGTAAAATAAGGAAGAAAGCAAGATATAAATCTTGTGTCCAAAACCTGTCTGTTATGTAACGCGTTTTGTATTACGAAAAATGCAAGTAGTGAAACGCTACAGGTCAATTTATTATGTCTTCAAGAAGAAAAAACGAATGCATGTCTGCCGACATATTTGACTAGCACACATCCCAAGACTAAAAAGACTACTCACACATACACACAAATACACACAGCCACAGCTACTATAGCTAACTCCACAATGAATGCAATCCCTCTCAGCACAAAAAATGGCAAGGTTTAATCTTGGAATTTCGCATTCAGACAGTTTCATCCTCAGGACTTTTAGAAATAAAGAACGTGACCACTGACGTTGTTAAATTGTGAGCGGAGTGGCTAAAAAGCCAAGCACAACCCCACCGTCGGCTATTGACTTCCTTCTCTTCAAATATTAAAAGAGAGCAACCACCCGTTTTTCAAGCACTAATTGCTTTCTCTTGTCATTTCACGCTAGCCGCTTAATACTCATCTCCATAATTACTAAATGTTGCATAATTTAATTATTAGGAATCCAAAAGACACATTTTTTCCTCTAATTTCATGCTTGCTTTAAATTAAACATATAAAACGCTGTACTTCCTATATACAGTGTCTTGTCTGTATTAAAATATGCATATCCCTTCATTATTATAGCTTTCTGTGTGCCGATTGCTTATGTGAAAGAAAATCATTATCTTTTGTAAACAAAATTTAATAGCGTTCTAAAGCTTCAGAAATACATATGTAGTAAGGCTATATTTCTATTGTCATCGCCTTTATATCAAGATTTTCCACTTGCCATTACCATTCAGTATTTTCAACTATTCCATTACAAAAGAACGGGGAATTCAAAGAGAAACATTCTGAATATATTTCTACGGTGACTGCTAAGAGCGTTGAAAAGTCTTGGAAATTATTATATTTCCTCTATGAGAAGTATGGATTTACCTATGTAGTATAAGATATGCTTGATTATATTATTATTATGTCTGTAGTGAGTAAAGTGAGTTATTTGCATGTTATGTAAAAGCATGATTTTTCTAAATGGTGATTTTATTGGCAGGTTTTGGAGACGCATATCGAGAAGGAGTGGAAGGAAGGAAGAAGAAATATCTTTGCACATCATTCACGTTACACATCAATCCCAACAGAAACATAATCGATTTCCATATCATTTACGCTAAATGAAAGGAATTTAACTGAATAATATCACATCGTAAACTACAAAGCATATCGCATACTTTATCACAACTTCAGATTCATTGAGTAAAAGTGTAACGGGAGTTTATCAAAAGAACAGTCACATTTCTAAAAAAAATTATTGTAAAGGAGTATAAACTGGTACTAACTAACTACAGGCAGATATTCTAGAGGATAACGAGTCTTCCTTAAAAATAAAAGAAAAGTACTTTTACTCGGAAACTTACTTTCAGACAATAATGCAAGAAACTTTTGCAAAATATTGAAAGAAGAACCAATCCGGAAAACTTTGTACGAAAATATTGACAATAGGAAAAAAAGTTCCGCTTTTTAGAGAAGGATTTTGGGGAAGAGAGAAATGGTCAAAATAGAATAGAGTTGCTTCAAAGAGAAAGATTAGAGTCCAAAGTCGACAATACATGAACACAGCTACAATAAGTGGACAACAGACCAAAACAGTACAAACAGCTGGTTGGTATTTACATTTCAAAGCTCAAAAGAGAAACTGTACGTGTAGCGTTTAGACAGACATAGGTAATTGTTATTAGACTTAAAATGAGCGTGGGCCACTATCGGCGAAGCTCAATGAATGTAATTTTAATCAGATATCAAGAATTGTAAATGAATTTTGGAGAAGTCTCATTTTAAAGACAAGTCCCTAGTGCAGACATTTCAGTTGTGACGACAGAACAGTGAACAGATAGACAGACAGACAGTCAGAGACAGCAATTTTACAAAAAAAAAACCGCTGACAAGATGCAGGGCCGACGATGGTCATCGATGATATTTTTTGAAACTCTACTGATAATGGCGGCGGCGGGTGTGGTGACCGTGACGGCGGGAAGGAATATGAAAGGCTTAAGCCTTGGAGATGCTCCCCCGACTTTTACATCGTCATCAGGAGGAGGAAAGGCGGGATTAGGCCGCCGAATGCTGAAAGTCCAAGGACGCGAAGTGATTCCCGCAATGAGTAATGCAATCCCCGGGGAGCCGACATGCGAAGAACTGCGGGCCATGTGGAGATACTACAAACGTCAATCTCGAGCAGAACTCACTAATGAGATCCCTCAGTTTGGAACGGACATTTTCTGGGATAACTTCCTGCCGGTATCCCACCAGCCCATGGCCAGCTTCGGTCCGCTCAGAGGACGCACCAAATCCCGACTACGGATGAAAAACCCGAAACAGTCACTGTATGGACGAGTTCTGCTCACTCCCCGTGAGCGGGACAGGAACAGCGGCCGACGACGAAGACCCATGGAGGAAGTGATCCGAACTTTCGGGATGGGGTCCGGCAGGAATGCTAAACTCGGAGGCGGTAATGGGAATCGTGCTACTGGCGAAGAGGCTCCACAGGAACCCGTCGTTCACTTTTCCCCACCTGCACAGCCCACCAAAGAAACCAGTCTCCAGAAAATCAAAGATATTTTCCGCGAGGAGCGCATCAAAGAAAAAGGAGCCGCCAACAACAAAGACAACAAGGAGTTCGGCAAAGTCGTGCTCTCCCCGCCCGACGGACATGACGGACGAGTCGCCAACAAACCAAAAGAACTCATGACGCCCTTCGAGAAAATACGCTTCGGACATGCCGATGACATCCTCGACGAAGGGATTCGTCCAAATCTGGATTTCAGCAAGAGACGGGTCCTCCCGGTCTCCATGCTAAAACTCCGACCCCTCACCAAGCAGAGGAGAAGAGATCAAGGAAGCGACTACTCGGAAGCCCTCATCCGCTCCAACCCACCTCGGTCTCTCTGGAACAACAACGAGATCCGCACACGCGACAATGTCGACGACATGATTATCCAAAGCGACTCGGAGCCAGAGCCCTTTGCAAACCTTTTCGCTCCTGAACTGGCCGATCCTGCCGTTTTCCCAGAAAATAGCGACTTATCTGACAGAGCCGACGAAGTTCGCGTCCCAAACAATCAAAATCAGGTCAGACCATAATTCCCACTTCTCATTCCAACGCTTTATCTATCCCTTACATTCATTAAATTCATTATGCATATCAAAGGCCTGCACTTTCTACTAAATGGGAAATGAACAATAAAACTAGTACAGCGTGTCTACTCCACCCACGCAATGCATAGCACTTTCCATTTTCTTTTCAATCTCCAATTTCTATGGAAAATGAAACTACTCGCTAAAATTCTAGTAACAGATTCATAAAAGTCTCATCAATGGATGAAACTACTAAGTAGAATGAATAAATGGAAAGTGGGATGTTCAGATATTGTTGTCTGTCAATGTAAAGGATGATCACTGATAACCTATCATATGACGTTCACCAACTAAATTACATTCTTTTCACGCCTCTACTAGCATCCCAAGCTCTTTCACTTTAAAAACTTTCACTCCACTTTTGGTAAAAGTGAAAGTGAAGGGACAGTTTAATGGAAACATTTCTCTGTGCTGTTTATTCATGAAAATGAGAAATGTAATTTACATGGTGAAAGTAGCATGATTGGTTTTTATTTAGTCCTTAGCCTGTAATGTTTATGGTTTACGTGCAGCAGTTTCGTTGTCAGAAGGGTATGAAATATATTTATATGTAAGCAATAGATAGCCATTGATGATATAGACAATTAAGACAATTCCTGGAAGCACAGTTTGATCTATTTCATTGATGTGGAGTGGGCCATGCAATTTTTAGGGTTTGCTTCCAGGGAAGGCCTGAGTGAGTCCGTAGTAATAGTTCATTGGAGATTGGAGAGATAATGATATTGCGGTTTGTAGGCGCATAACAATAGCTTGAGTCATTAAAGCCAATATTGGATCAGGAGACCGCTAACGATACCAACAACGAGCATCCACGTTCAGCATCCCGCCCGACAAAGCTCTCTCTGTTTATGAAAGGAGGCAAACAATGTCTTTGTGCAGCAATAGTTAAACAACCCACACGCACATTATCCAGCTATTGCCTATATACACATGTGGAAGTTGAAGGCTCATTCCCAGAAGCTATCAATTAACTCCCAATATAATTACCGCTCTCTACTAAGTAGCTAAGCTACTGGCTAAGCTTTTCAAAGTCAGCCTGGCCATTTCATTCATTACGAAACACTCGGAACAAGGGGAGCTCGACAGGAGATTAACTATTTCGTATGTTGCGGTGGGGGACATTTATGAGTGACCGAAACTTGATCTGCTTTGCATGTAGGTCACATTAATGCTCTTTCGTAATATTTTATCTACGGTGAAAACACAATCCGCACTGATCCCACCACAGAAATGACTCACGCAAAAATTACGAATGGTCCCGAAATAAAATAATTGCTAAGACACTTTAATATAGGACAACAAAATCATTCATTACAAAATCAGTCAGTAATTACTGTTCATATTCGTTAATCTCGGGATTAAATGAGAAAACCTTAAATAAATAAAAGTGTAGCTACACACGCAGAAAATAATGTTAATAGATTTATCTTGCATAATAAGTTATTCATGTGACGTTGATAATTTTCAGTTGGAGATGACACCATGTACGGCAGTGGAGGGTCAACCGTGCAATGCCAATTCGGACTGCTTCTGTGTTGGTTTCGGCTTGTATAGATGTAATTTTGGTCAGTGTCAAGTCCTCTCTTTCTTTTCTGCAGGTAAGCATCGTCAGAGAAGAAATTCTTTCGACTTTTTGAATGTCTTAATTTGGCGAGGTGCTTTTGTTGCTCGGATATGGCCATCATTTTGGCAAAAGTCAGTTTGGCAAAATAGACATTGTTCAGAGGAACAATTTATTTTCACATGGTTGAAATTTGTTTAAACTCTCTGTGATAGAACAAATGAAATATTTCTTTCTGATTATTTTGTTATGGTGGATGAATCGCCCTAAAGTTCAAAAGTGCCGCAGTTTAATAATATAAATTGCGGCAAATTATAAATGTTCGCTTTGCCAAAATGAGTTTTGGCAAACCGCCTCCGCGTTTGTTGGCCCTGATAGAAAAAACCTCGTTACTATGATAGCAACTACCTAGTAAGTACATCACATGGACTAGAAAGAACAGAGCACGTTTCAAATAAGCAGTTCCTTACTTTGATTTCGTTTACGGAGAAAAGAGAAGTTTGCGAAAGAATTTGAGTATGTTAGCAATTCGTAGAAAAATACAAATGCAATTTAAGGAGATAAAAGCTAGGGGTCCTAGTTAGTAAGGGAGTAGATTTATATTTATAACAGGCTATCCTAGCTTTTCTGAAAGGGAATCCATGCATGTGTATGTCAATGAAAATTAAAGTGTCTGTAGTACTGCTGAAAAGAATTTAATACTCTTCCCCAGCTAGTATTTATTTCAAGGGAAAAGTATTTACATGGAGCGTGGGGGCGGCCAGTTTTCTCTACGTCAGATTGAAAAATTTAATGCAAAGATATGTAACGGCAGGAGAAGAACAATTGTGTCTTGTGCCGATGCTGTACTTTTTTGCACAAAATATTTAGTCCACCGGATTCTGGTGTACCAGGGTTCTGAGCCGATGCTGCAATACGGAGAGACATTATCGTATCGGCCAAAAATCTGAATAGTTAAACCGAAATTCAGAGTTGGCTCTTAAATGCTCACAAATTAAAATTTTGAAATGAACATCGAATTTTTAAGGCAACAGGTTTCAACTGTAATATTCGTGGTAACGGATTTAAGTTGAATCATTCAAGAACAATAGTCGAGGTTTCTTGTCTTAACTTTCTGTAGAAGGGAGTTGTAGTATAAATAGACATAGCTGATGTCTTGCACTTCTCAGATTTCCATATTTTTGTGCAAGTTTTTGAGTGGGAGAGAGAAAAAGGGGGAAGTCACCTGCCTTGTGATGTATGTATTCATTTTGAGCATCTGTGCCATATACTCGTAGATTATTGCGACTGAAAGTTAGTTTTTTATTGCCGCAGTTTATTATTGACTTGTTCGTAATTAACTAAAACTTGTCTTAGCGATTTCTTCTACATGAAGTCTCAGCACACTCATTCTGCAAGACAAAAGTTTTTCTCCATCCCTCAAGCCCGGAGCTATAATCCCAGCAGTGAGATTGTGCAGGAGTCTGGCGAACAAAGAACTATTTAGTGGCATGGCATATCCAGGACAGACTCCATGCACCCGGGCATCTCCTTCCTTGTATCACTTCTGCACGGTGTATTAGTAAATGAGGCGTGGGAATAAAGTCTTAAGTCTTATTCTATCATAGCCCCTTTAAGTCGCTGTTTCCTTGTCAAACTTCTCTTGTTGCCGTCATTTAGGAAAGCTTTGGGTTGCCACATAAGATAAGAAGATTAGCTTCTTTCTTCCTCTATAAACTACCTATTAGAAATACATTAGCGTTTTTCGAAAACAGCTCTTTCCATTTGTTTAAATGCCTACAAAGATGCTCAATGGATTTTCTCTGGAAAAGAATGACTTGTGCTCGGATTCCAGAGAGAAAAGATGCTCTTACAATCCTGCACCACATAGTACACACTTACTACTACCACTACCTACATAGACTACATACGCCTACTCCCTACACACACACATTCAATAACAATAACAATATATGAAGCTCTTCTCATTTTTCACTCAAGCAATTCCTAGAACACAAATAGTTCCTTCCTATCTCTGGCTTAAAACAAAGTTAAAATACAGCTGCCTAGTCCCCTTCTTCATGCAGAGCAAATAATAATCCATTCAAGATATTTTTCTCCTCACTAAAAATATTCTTTCTTATATTCTCCTTCTCCATAATATTCACTATCATTTAAGGAGGGGCTTCAGCAGCGCAAAAACCGGATTGAAGAAAAGCGGTTTAATACACAATTATACATACATATTTGAAAGTTACTTATATTTTACTGCGAGGGCACCAAAAGTAAACATTTTCAAAATTAAATTTCCGTATTACCAAAAATTTGGAGTATTTTGGAACGGGGATAACGCCTACAAAAAACGTATTATGATTTTACTGCATGTTTAGGCAACAACAGAAATGTGCATGGAAAGTGCAATGGATACTTCTCTCCTTTCTTTGAAAATTTTTGTAACTCTGCACGTTTTCCCAAAATTTCAAAAATTTTAAAGTTTTGCATTTGCATTACACGACCAGGCCACGACGGGGACCAGTTTCATTCTATTCCTATGGATTTTTTTAATTTGTCGCTGTTGTTAGGCATAAGTGTATTTTTGGCATGCGCAGTATTTATGAACCAACAACCACTCCTTAACAAGACCAAAGTTGATTTAATATAATATTATATCAGCATCGAATCTTGTTTTGAGCACGTCAAAACAGATCCACTTACAATTTTCTAATCGTACTCGATTACATAACTTTTCTCTATCTACTCATCAGACATTTTCAAAGTTTTTTATGCATCCACTACATCACTACACCAGTACAGACAGCTAAAAATAAAATCCTGTACCATTAATCAAAAATTCATATTACAGTTTGTCAATTTAGCAAGTATACTTTTGTCCCATCCCATCACATATTGCATGGCTGTATAAATAATTTGAAAACCTTTGCGTTCCATTACATGACACTTGAAATATTTCATGTTAAATCCCAAGTTTCTATTATTTTGAATCTAAATCCCATGTGCAAATTTAATACACCTGTGCATAAAGTTGTACAATTCATCATCGTAGTGTTCTACTACATAGCGATAAATATTTATCTTGAAAATCTACATTGCGCCATTGGTAAATATGATAACAGAATTTTCATTGTACATTTCTGAAATGGATAAGCAACAGAGTAAGTATATTATAAGTATGTATAGGACAAGCATATATAATTAGCTGACATACTTTTATGAAAAAGTAGTAATATCTATAAAATAAAGACATCAATTTAAAAAAAGTAATTGTAAACTATAGAAAGTGTTTAAAAATTACTTGCAGTTCGTAGCGATGAGAGCAATGGAGACTTACCGTCAGCCTCAATGTGGCACTCCGAGCCCCTTAGGTCTTCTCAACTTGGAAAATGGGAGGACGCTTCTGTTTTCGATTCCAACAGCAATGGTGAAAAACGAGAGGACGGGGAAGGGAAAGGAAAGTAAATATCCTTTCCTGTGAGTTATGTCTGCAAATTTTCTAGCGTAAGTTGAACTTAAAGGAAAAGCGAACCAAATTTTGGTGACTTAATAACTTGTTGGTTTTGTTTGAGTGGAATAAGGCAAGGTAGCACCTAAGAGAAAGTAACTTTACTTTAGCATAAATTACTTAATTGCTTTAAATGTTTCCTCCTAATCAGTACAATACTCTAAACTTGTAAACCTATAAGCAACAACCAACCACTAATAAGGATCTACAACAACAGCTACTCAAACTACCTTAGTTACATACTTAGCCACTAACGTAATTAATTTCTTTGTTATACTTACCTACTACTACGCACTACGACCTAGCTAGGTACCTACTGATAATAATGTTCTCCACTGTGTATTGTAATTCTAATGACTAATGTGAGGGTAATTCTATTTTCTTCGGAGATTTGTGTCAGATAAATGAGTTAAGATTATGAAACTCATAAATGGTATCTGACAATAATTAATTAATTGATGGTTGAAACTTGAAACCATAATGCTATACGTATATACAGATAGTGTAGGGGCAACGAAACTGTTACTAATAATATTCAATGTTTTAGATGATAATATTCTTGTGTAGCACTTAGGTAAGTCTATATAGAATTAGAGAAATAGAAGCTAAGTACACAAAATCCATGTCATAAAGGATAGGATGATAGGAATGGTTAAGATTGCATATAAGGCAGGCTAAAAATTCTCTGAGAAACTAGACCGTTGTGATATAAATTTCAAAAATCCGAAAAATGACTAATACTCTCAGAATCGTACCTAAACCCTTATTGTTGTTGTAACGGTCAACTATAGAGAAAGGAAAGCAGGTGAAAGAAGCCCTTAATATTATACATAAATAGATAATAAATAATAATAATATGTGAAACTATCCACTCGGTCAACTTCTACTCAACTTCAGACAAATAAACTTCAGGTACTACTCAATGAAACAAAAAATAAATAACCTTGGTACCTAAGCAAACTACATACCTACTATTAATGATAGAGCAGGAAAGATTATTAGCTATTAGGGATACTGTACGATTCATTTACATTTCCTTTCTATCTTGACACTATAAATATCTAACAAAAGAAGACTTTTTACGACGACCAAGTTCACCAAATCGAATTGGCTGAAATTTTTGTATGTCTTAGGCCTTGCTACACTGACCGAAAATTGATATTAGAAATTTTCTGAGAGCACCTTTTTTTGACCTCTGGGCCGAAAAGTTGCACTTTTCGATACTTTCTTATGTAAACGTGGCAATAACTTTTGTTTCTGACAAGCTAGAAACCTGAAATGAGTTTCATTCAACTACCCTTAACAAGGAAATGCGGAAACATGTCTCATAGGTGGGATACCCCCCACTCGGGGAGCCACCCCCCTCGAAGTCAAAGTGACCCGATTGAAATAATATTTTCAGGAACTGTTTTTTATGGGATAATAAACCTCCAAAAAATCAGAAAAGATAATATCTTTGGCCGTTTGACCGTTAAGGTAGCTGTGTTTATATACTTGTTAGATTTTGCCGCTGCAATATTGAATGGCGCCATTATCGCTGGTAAGACGCAATTAGGAACCAAAAAGGAATTTGTTTCGTTGAAATAATTCAAGATTATTCAACGGTGGCGTTCAGTTGCCAATGCAATAACTGCAGAAGTAGTATAGTAAGCAGCGAGAAAAGAACAATACACAGCACATTAGTAGTGTTCGACCCTCTTTGACCTAAACGCATTTTTCAATGCTCAAGTTAGTTTAATGTCTAAAAAATTATTAGTGATTTAAAAAAAACGTTAAAGAGGACCTTTTGAGGTCATGTAACAGTCAAACGGCCAAAGATATTTTCTTTCTGATTTATTGGAGGTTTATTATCTCATAAGAAGAGTTCTTGAAAATATGATTTCAACCGGATCCCTTTGATCTCGAGGGGTGGCTCACCAAGTGGGGACTATATCACGTGTGGGACATTTTTCTTCATTCCGTTGTTAAGGGGAGTTGAATGAAATTCATTTCAGGTCTCCAGCTTGTCAGAAATAACAGTTAATGTCATGTTTACGTCGGAAAGTATCGAAAAATGCAACCTTGAAGGTCCCCAGGGGTCAAAATAAGGGACTCCCAGAAAGTTTCTAATAGCAATTTTTGGTCAGTGTAGCATACCCTAAAATATATAAAAATTTCAACGAATTCACTCTGGTGACCGTGGCCCATGTAAAAAGTGTCTCCTTCAAAACTAAAGAGTAGTCCGTATCCGTGCGAAAATTTTAACATTATTATCAAGAAAAAGCCATACTAAATGGTTTTGGTATAGCTGCGACTAGGCTATTTCAAGTATCCTTTGTAAACTTTCACTATTGTAGAGGGCAGAGAAAGACGTGGGTATTCTACAAAGCATTTTAGCTAATCTGGACTTCTGGACTATAAGAGAAACTCATTGACAATACTGTAAATTGTAACTCGTTCCATTCCATTCCTCCTAACTGGAAAAATTCTGACATTTGTGAATATCATGAAAAATTGCTGAATGGCCTTTGACGACAATAATAGTTACTCAGTAAAGGACACTCACAACTTGAACCATGATAACATTAATCATCAGTCTCATCAAATTATTTAATCGAATGTAACAAATCCATAGGAGGTGCCTACCTAAACTTATTTAGCGGCGTCCTCAACTCAGCAACCTAACTCTATAACACTTTTACTTTATTGTGGCTAAGGTACGAAAGACGAACGAGGGTAACTGATTGTGGGACACTTGCAATGTGACGAAAAATATTATAAATACAATTACTATATCAGCATATAAGCAAAATTAAAATTATCTAGCTCTATGTACGTAATGTACGACAACTGAATTTATGTGAAACTAGTATACTTAAAATATTCAGTACCTAGCTAAAAATAAGGAATGACAGGAGAAGCACCTTAGCTTTGCAAACTGATCTGAGTAAACTCTATATAATTCGAATTTACGATGCCAGGGATTATGACATAAAAGGCTTGACATGAAATCCAAAGTTTGAAACATCAGAAAGTTATTTATGTCACCAAGGATCACTCCTCTCAATTATTTCCGACTAAAAAAATATTTTTCATGTAAAATACTTCTTAAACTCTATTTAAAATCTATTGGTCATTGTCAGTTTGCCCAAATTTCCTGAAAATTGAAAAGACTTTGGGAATTTTATTTTATTTTTGTGTCGGGGGTTCGAGGCAATACAAATATGACTTACGAACTAATGATCAAGTGAAATAAGCGTCCTATCTCCCCGCGTACAAAAAACGAATTATATCATCCCATAGTGACACGATTTTTAAAACTTTCTAATAGTCAGTCATTAGTTAATCATTTTCTATTAGAAACTCGAACTTTCTAGACATTTTAAGTTCATTAAATGTTTCTACAGTACAGTACAATATTTTTACGCAAATGTTGTTTCGTAATGGTAAACAGACTTATTGATTTTAAGAAATCCCGATTTAGTTCAAAACGTACCATAATCACCATCGTCATAGATTCGATTTAGATATAATTTACTTGGATTGATTCGTTAGAAATGAGGTGCTTCTATTGGAATAAATTAAAACTGTACTATCAATTCGAATATTGTGGATTTACTAAATAATTGACTGTTAAATGAAAATAGTAATTATATATCTTCTGGGAGGAAAACTGGAACTCTAAACTAATCCGTTTGGGAAAACCAATGCAACTTGACTATAAAATTGACTCAAACTTCTGCTGAACGTTGACAATACATTTACATAAATGAGCGTACAGACTCAACAGCAACAAAACCTTATAACTATGGCGCTCTATGTGCCATCTGTAGTACTAGTCATGAGATTCTCATTCTCAAATATTCAACATTAAGGTAAATAATATTAATATCCCTTTGGTATTTCCGTATTCCACTTAATTGTAATTACTAAAGAATGGGCGAAGTATAACGATATCATTGTGTAACATGTAGTCACTAGTATGTACGCTTTTTGATGATAATATCTCTTTGATCGTCAGAAATGTACGCATAATATCTTCGTAAACACGTGTAGCTACTCAAATATTGTTATATACATGTATGTATACACACTCATTTGGATTATCAACTTATCATCAACATTTCAATATTATTCCTCACCTGATAGTTTGTAATTGGGTTAATAGTATTTAGAAAAATCTGTAACACCATTTTCTATGTTAAGATGTGAATGTAATGTCATCTAGATCTAAGAAACCCTTTGATATTACTAAATATAAACATGTACTTTCAGTACCTAACCTTAATTGTTAAATCACAAAAAAATGTACTAGGATAAGAAGCAGATAATCTTAAAGTGGTTAAGAATTAAAAAAAATAGAATTTAAGTCATTATAGCTCTGTGTAGCCACTTGTTTTAACGTTGATGTAAGGTGTGTAGGTATAATATTATTATCTATATATTTATGTCTAAGATATGTTGTGTTATGTTACATCCTTGCACCATACAATTAGTTACCTCTTCTGCCCTGCCTTCTGTTTTGGTAACAGTCAAGGTGTTTCAATTTGCCATCTTAATGTTCCCATAAGGAGACAAGTTGAAACACCTTGGCAATGGTATTGAACTTTTTAGTGTGGTAATACGTAAGATAATTCTAATTCTAAGATAATTTTAAATAAAATGTGTACGCCAAAATAATAATCTAATTCTAATGGTACCCATGGCCAACATATAACTCATATAACTGTGTAAGTAAATATGTTTAACTAGTTTATGGTAATAATTACTCAAAAACAATGACAAAATTAATAAAAGCTCGTAAAATTTTTTTGTGAAAGTTGGAATAATTACAGATTACAATTGCATAGGGTAGGTTGTAACTTTACTATGTACTTATTATGTGTCTAAAATCTACAACCACTTAATTATTACTGTTAGGAATAAATCTACGGATGTAATTATGAAATATTAATTGTAAGCATAATGAAACATCTAACCGTGTTACATTACATATAATCAGAGATGCGAGGCTGTGAATTTATACAAAAATATCACGTGTAGTAATATTTAAATTCCGAACAATTTTCACTTTATCAGTTTCCAGAAATTTTTATTAGTACTTCATTGTCATTCAGAATTCTTTTTGTAATAATTAATTATGTTTTATTGATAAGTATACTAAGGAAGTAAAAATGCATCGATTAAATTATTATTACCTATTTAGTTTTTAGTATTGTAAGTACATGAAATATTCCATATAATTCTTGCTCTGATTTACTTCAATTTAAAATCTGTGTCGGTCAAATTATAATCATGGAATTTTGTGATATCATGTAATAGATATCAGATACATGAAAATTGTAAATTATGGAAACCTTATACATAATCAAAAATGTGAACGTGAGTTGGTCTAAATTCTTTTTATTTCTTTTTCTAAGAATAATTACTTTTATTTTTAACAGGGGACAGTTTTTTTTGAAACATTTAAACATTTGTGCATAATAAAGTATTTTAATTCAATTTAGGGATTTAGGCACTGATGATCCAAATAATTTTCAAAAGGCATACACCCAAGAAAGAATTAAAATAACTTCCTTTGCTTTCTACATATATTTATGTCTGAATCTGGACCAATGTCTGAAACTGTATGTGAAAATAATTTAGCATTTTAAAAAAGAAAACAAAGTTTTAATGCAAATTTGCTTTCAATTTCTAAATTTCTTATCCAAGTAAATACAAAATATCAACGCAATTTATTCGTTGCATATTTGGATGCTACCGTGTAATGAAATAACGTTCGACACTATTATTTCTCCCAAAAGAGTTAGATTTCTTATGAAAGTCTCAATTTCCAATAACAATAATAATGTTTTTGACGGGATTAAATAACTGTACCCATTAATAAAACTATCAGCTAAGAATCACTACTTTAAATTAAGACAACTTTTTTTAAAACTAAACAAAAATTTAAAATTTATCTACTTGGGTGAAATAATGCTTTAGTTGTACCTTGCAAGGAGCTTTGAAAGGCGTACACAAGTATCATAAATGATAAAATAAAGTTGTGTTGAAGATCATTATCTGTAATTCCCACTCTTTATTTCAAGATTACGGTTTCCTTAGTTATGAATCTATACTGTTATAAAATATCGAAATATTATAATATAATCATTTCCTTTAATTTAGTGTTTCACAAAATGAACTTTGTATGTAGGTATTCAAATCTTATACATTTTTGTGCCAATAATTTTTTAGAACGTAGGAAAAGATAAAAAAGGTGCGTACCTACACAGCGTACATTTGTACGAATAATATGAGGGCAGATTGAATAGTATCATTGAAACATTTATTGGTATGCAATATAGGAATGGTAGATATAGTCTCAATATATAATTAGTAATATTGTAATAGTGATTACTGATTACGCGGTTTAAAATGTCTCAAAGTTAAATATAGCCCCAGAATTTGGATATGTAGGAACTACTATTTATAATTGTACACCCAAAATTGGTTTTATTGTCCTGATATTTTCCTAAGCTAAGAAAATCTCGAGATGTATCATTGTGCCGAGGATCTAGTTTTATTTATATCAAAATTAAGACTCGTATAAAGTTTTCGTGCTAGATAAAAAGGATTTAACGGATAATTAATAATAATAACTGTTGATGAGTTGTCTAATTATTTGTCGGACGAAAGGCTTCGTACACTTTCTTGCAAAAATTAATTTGGCTGATGTAAAAAATGCCCTTTCGTTACGATTTTCTTTCGCCATTTGTTCATTGTTTTAATATCCATCCCGATGATAAGTAAGAAACTTAATGAATTTTGAAATTCACGCAAGAAAATCTTTATTGTTATATTAAATATAGTAATCACTGACAAATAAAAAAATATACATAGGATTAATGGCACCACTTGTTGCAGATTTTATTCCGTATAGAAAATAGTTAGATGAACCTGACAATTGAGCAGTCATCAAATTGTCCGTGAATCCATGAGTGACTATGGCAGAAAATACCACCCAAATGTTAGCACTTATATTATTATCATTACTGACTAAGCCAATATTAATACATAAATAAATAATATTATAATTGAATGTGAAAAGCACGAATTTATGTAAAGTAGGTAGTATAATATTACTGTATACCTACAAGTATAGAGAAATCTTTACTATTCGACGAATAAGAACCCAGTACTAAACGCAACTTATTTAATTGTCATTATATTATTATAGTCTACATCTGTACTTATGTTATTCAGTAATGGTAAGTTATTACTTATAAATAAACGAAAACTAGGATCTTTACTAAATTTTACAGCTATTTTAAATTTCTACGCTGGCAAATCTGTTAATGGAAAACTAAAATTTTGGAGCGTCAATTGTAAAAATACTCTCCACTGCAGCGGCAAAATAATTAATTTCAACTACAGAATAATTCCCAGTAAAACTATACTTCCTATGCGTCTTATTACCATTATATAATAATTAGGTACATTGATGTCATGTTTCCAGATTCAAAATTGAAAATAAAATGTCTTAGTCGTGAGTTTGTTGGTGAAAAATACTGCTGTCATTTATTCATTAAAATTACATACTTACAAAATTTCCAACCGATGGAGATATGGAAATGAAAATTGACAGTATATCTTATTACAATTATACTATTATATTAAAATTTCACGTCATCAATGCATAATACTTTTAGTAACTAACTATTAGCTACGCAATAAGGTCTACATTATACACATTAAGAGCTATGCAATAAGACCTAAGCAATACGACCTACACATTAAGACCTACACAATAAAACCTACTGTTTTTCAAAACCAAATTACAACTTATAAATCAATCAATGCATTTTAGTCACCTTACGTCATAGTTCGGCCTAGTGCTTTTCGGTGGCATAAATCCCTTGGGGACTTTGAATTGAGGCTGCGTAATCGCCCAAACATTTCTTTTTCAGCAATTAAGACTTTCGTCCTTCTCGTCTAAGATAACTTTTAGAAAATTTGAAAAAAATGTGGAGTGTGTTCCCAGTCGTGTGCAACTGGCAACATTTTTGTCATAAGCACACGGAAAGATGGATTTCCATCATCATGGGCAACTTAAAAACGCACAACATAACTGCAATTTT
>JABASI010000724.1:0-33263 GCA_019776505.1 Tomocerus nigrus
CTTCCCCATTTTCCTCGTATACATCTTCCTCATTTTCCTCGTATACATCTTCCTCATTTTCCTCGTATACATCTTCCCCATTTTCCTCGCCTACATCTTCCTCATTTTCTTCGTCTACATCTTCTTCATTTTCTTCGTCTACATCTTCCTCATTTTCCTCAGCTTCATCATCAAACATATTATCCTCCTCAAAGGCATCATAATCTTCATAATTTTCGTTATTCTGTGCGACCTGGGGTGCTGGGTTCAGATTAGGTAGATATCTCCCTAAAACTTCAAACGCGTACTCTTCATTGCCATAGCTGACATTTCCTATGCTTGCCACACGTGAAAACTTGTTCCAATTTGTCGCTTCCTTAGTCAATACTGGCTCTTGTCTCAGAAATCTCATGGAATTGGTTCCTGCATTCATAAACGAATGTGCTATGGTCAATCCCGTCAACATCATTTCTCGTCGACAAAACACTAATGTTCTCCGCAATAATTCCAGGTCGGTGTTGTTCCACGAATGTAAGAAGAATCGGTGTAAATTCGTTGAAACTTTCCCATTCAAAATATTCACTACAGTTTCCAAAGAATTGACAGTACTTGCATTATCCGTTTGCGCATGGAGTTCGTTTGCCACTTTCTCCAGAAAAGACTGAGGAGCATCTTGAAATAAATCGAAGGCCATTTGGTATGCCATCAATTTTTTCCCATCAGCGAGTAGCTTTTGAAATTCTTTGAGTGCAAGTTCGGCATTATTTAGTAAAATCAGACAATGGAACCTGTAAATAGTGTAAATAATGTACATCCGTGAAGTAAACGTTTCTTTCTTTTCAGTGAACGTAGCATATAAGTGTTAGGTGATGGAAGAGAAAATAACTTTCTCTCGGAAAAATGTTAACAAAGCTCCTAAATATATTTTGGCGTTTATTTATTTACATATGTACATATCTATCTAATTAGCTATGAAAAATTCTTACAAGTCAGACGGGGGTAAATCGTAGCCTATAATAACATTGAGAATTTCATCTCTCCATTCTCGTGGTTTCACGGTCCTGCTACACAGACGAAAAGAATAGGCAAGATATTCCTGAAGTTTGCCCTTTTCCTTAACTTNGTCCTTTTCCTGAGCTTTGTCCTTTTCCTTAACTATATCTAAAACTCTTTTGAACCTATAGATCAAAGATGAAAAATATAGCCCACTACTTTACATTCATAATTACTACTTTCTCTTAAAAAACGTTTTACAGATCTAGTCTGCGGCATTCCAAGGAATATCCAATTACTACTCCGTAGTCACATCTTTTCAAAGAATTCTCAAATACATTCTGAATCATGGCTTCGAGGGCAGGATCTGTTTCTTCTTCAATTCCTCCAATGCGATGTTGAACATACTCATCCAACATAGTAGCTAAGAGAAATATTAAATAATGATTTCATCTACTGTAATCGTTGAAAAACATTAAATTCAAATTGTAAATATGACAAGCACCCAAAATCGTTCTCGTATAATCCGTATCATCATTTAAAGGAAATGTCGGGCCGGCTTTAATGGCAAAACTGGTGCTGTCATGATAGGATCCTAAATGAAAATAAGTTTTGCTCGCCACAAGAGATGCTAGCTCACGCGTTTTCAACGGAATAGTCAGATCTTCGGAAATTAGCTCCCTGCCGAGATTCATACATAATTATTAAAAGAATGAATGAAAATCAATGCTAAAACCATTATCATTGTATCGGTTAATACAGCTTAGTGATATGATCTCCAATCTCATGCCAAAACCAGTCAATGACAGCGTCTAGATTCTTAAGTGCTCCATGCTTCACGTCAACGTGTCGTTCGTCAAGTTGAGAAATTATCCCAGCTACAAACATAAAACAAAGACTCGTCCTAAATTCTCATTTCCATTGCATTTGAGTAGGTAAAAAGTAGCAAATACTATTTTGTACCTGCAGATGTTAATCCTTCCATTAACAATTATCAGATGTTGAAGGAAACTCTGAAATTATATTATGATTCTTTTCTAAATCAGTCAAGAAGATTGCAAAAAACTAAAATGCACGATTCCACAGTGGCCGTTTTTTTCACAAACCTAAGTCCGAATGAAATATGAAAAAACTGATGAAATTCTGTCATTGTTTGACTTTTCAAGATCCTAAACGATTTTCATGACAACTTTCATACGGAAAATGACTGGAACTACATTTTTCAAAAAAATATTATTGAATTTTTTAGGTTGTTTTATTAGCAGTAGAGGTCCATTACATATTCATTTACTTTTTACACATCATGCACCGTTTCATTTGCATTCATAAATACAATACACCGTACATTTGATTCCTTTTATTTCATATCATCAGTATAAAGCATTATAAACTAGAATTTTGCATTTGAATCTAACATATTAATTTCACTCACGAATTACACGGATGATACCATATGCAACGATAAAATTTGGGATTTTAATACAATTTTTCTAAATAGTAAAACATTCATGTTACACTCACACTAGTAATAATAAGTAAATTACGTATTCTCCCTACCACTGTACTGAAAATAATTAAATAATTATAATCCTCTCTATTAACAACCATGCCCTATTGTTGTGCTTAGATCAGTTGGGTTGATTGATGCTGAACATTTGCAGTTGAACAGTTGCAGACCACGCGATGACAATAAGACAATTTATATAAGTATGTATGCTAAAATGTTATGAATACCATACAAAATTAACTAGGTAGTGTTAGAGCGAAGTATTTAGATACCTTATTGACATTACAGTACACACATACATTCAGTAACTAGTGTTTAATTAAATCGTAGCATATTATACAAATATTTAATCATCTCCTTCTGTGTACTCGAAGGGTTCTGGAGGAGAAGGCTCATCAGCATCATCGTCTTCTTTTTTAGGCCCACAGGCTAAACAAACATCAATAAAAATATTTTATTTCTTTTTCTCCAGCAAAAAAAACAAAGACAATAAAATTATTTTGTGTCGTACCAGCGACAGGTTGGACAAGGACCACAGCTTCACCTGGTTTGGCATCTTTCACAACAATGATACCTCCGGAAGAGATTTCCTTTACAGGTTTCCACCGTTCGTCAGTTAATTCCATATACCGGAGCTATAGCCACAAAAATAATTTTTGCATTAAAAATATTTACATTTATACACAAAGTCAATTAAAAACAGGAGCAGAAAGATTAGGAATTTTAAACAAAATAGCAACTTGTTTTCTGTACCTGTTGTTTCATAACTCGAGCAGGGTTAGGTAGAAATTCAAAAGTGGGCTCTTCCTTCTTGACTTCCTTTTCTTTCGCTTCTTTTTCCTTTGTTTCTTTCTCTTTCTTTTCTTCCTCTTCTTTCACTTCCTTCTCTTTAACTTCTTCATCAATTTCCATAGCTTCCCCTTTTTCAGCAGCCGCAGCCTTTGCTTTCTCCACTTCACGTCGTTTGGCCTTCGCAGTGACAGATAAAATAGCTGTTGCTACTCGCTCCTCCTTCTCCTTTTTCGCAACTTCTAATGGAGGCGGGTATGCGAATGTAGACGGCTTAACGTTAGATTTGAACTGTACATCTGGCATCTATATTCAAATATTATATAATTATTAGCTCACATATATACAATCACACTAAGTAAGTTAATCCACTTAATTCGATAATTATTATAATTGTATCAAAGTAGACACAAAAGTGATATTGTACTAAAGCTACCGACTTACCTCCAACTGTTTGTTGACAGCAATAATACACGTTGGAGCAAATGAAAGCCCTAAGCACAGAGACATGGGGAACCAGTACCAATAATGGGTGAACAATAACATGCCAACTGCTCCTTGTAGCCACACGTGTCCAGTTCTGGAACTCAGAGTTACTGTAACATTTCTTCCTCCTCCGTCGATGATACCTTGGGCTAAAATCGCTCCGAATTTCGCCATCACATCGTCGTGTTTGTCATTGAGAACCTTCGCATACAAAGCTCGAAATTCTTTTACTTTTGGACATATCACTTCAGTCTGCTGAATCAAGATCATAGCAGAGGCCAGGAGGGCGCCTTGACGAACGTAATTTACTGGATCTTGAGTTAAAGGCTCAATGAGTGCGATGGCTTCTTTATTGCCACTTCCAGCACAAGCGATGCCAATGGCCAGAGCTGCTCCATATCTTACATGAGGATTATAGCTTTCAGCTAAGAGGGATACGACACTAGGACATTGTTCCGGAGTTCTGAACAGCAAAAATCCAAGTCCAATTACAGCGGCTCTGCGTACGTCGTCGTTTACATCAGACACTGCAACTCTCAATAACTTTTGGATGGCTGAATTTGCAGCTGTGCCGCAATAAGCCATCGCCACTGATAAAACTCCAGCTCGGCGCAAAAGGGCATCCTGCAATTTTCAAAACGCAACTCCTTATTTTTCTACCAGTGCCACAATAATAATAGAATAATAAATAATTTAATATTGGTAAACCTTACCTTATCGCCAATTAAATCTTCAATGAGCTTATCAGCACTTTCTAAGCGACCAAAGCACAGAAAAGATATTCCGAGCGCAAGGCCACGAAGGATTTTCTCATGCTGAGTTTCTCTTGCATAAGATATCATATCGGTAACTGCTAATTCATTGAGAGAACCCAACATCGTTAATCCCATTGCAATACCAGCAGCTTCTCCTGTCACCGCATCATCTTGATACAAGTTATTCTTCAGAATTTCATAAACGTCTTGACGAACGGTTCCCAATCCCATCGAGGCCAAGCCAAGGCCAAGACATCCACCATGACGAATCATTTCATTAGGTGCATCCTTGAAAAATTAATAAAATTGTAAATATGAATTTAAAAAAATGTCAAGTTTCTATTTGTATTCGACATTTCGTAATTAATTGCTAACATGTTGTTATTACAGATTACAGTTACATACCTTAAGTTGGCCCAAGAGGTAATCGATGATAGCTGACCCGTGATTAGCATGAATCAGACCCAGAGCATATAAGGCACCACCTTCAGAATAACCAACGGTAGCTCCACCCTCCCGGGGAAGATACGGTTGCATAAGATTTAAAGCTTCTTTTTCGTGACCCCGATGAATAACTCCTAAACTTGCTGTTGCAGTTAATTTAGCCCAATTCGTAGCTCTAGCGAGCCAATCCAGGTTCTCCCGCAGAAACTGGTCAGAAGTAGTTCCAGCATGCATAAATGCATTCGATATGACAGTTCCTGTGTGGCAAATGGACACTCGAACAGATTCCTTGGTTTGCTTTAAAATTGTCAAATCTGTTTTGTTTGAGCGAATAAGAAACTGGAGCTGTTGGGCGATAGAAACTTCTCCGCTGAGGATTTGAATCATTTGCTCCCAATGCTTCTTATCTTCATCGTTAACTTTTGAGGTGGATGTTGCAGGGGTAACTACAGTCTCGGAAGCGACGACGGTGGGTGTAGCAGCAACGGCAGGCGTAGCCTCTTCAGTTGTAGAAGTGGCAGTTGCAGCTGGAGTTGGCTCCTCTTGCTTAACAACGGGGACTGGTACTGGGACAGGAAAATATTGAGCCTGATTCGACCGTAGAATTGTTAATACTCGAGACAGAAAATTTTGTGTTGCACTCTCGTAGAGATCAAAACCGATTTGGTAAGCCATGAGTCTACTATCTGCGTCTCCCTGAGAAAGTTTTTCGATTGCCTTTGCAGCATTAGCAGCATCATCCAAGTAAATTAGACACTGACATCTGGTTACAAATAAATAGTCATTCAAATCAAAATCTTTACTATTACGCAAATTAGTACATTGTTTACTAGAAAATAGGAATATCTTACAAATTAACGTAATCCGGGCTTGGAAGTCCTCGGTAAAGTCCGATTAATGAATTTAGAATAGTGTCACGGAAAGTTCGTTGGCCAATTAAGGTCATGGCCACTCGAAAAGCATATGCAAGCATTTCCGTAACATTATCACTCGTCATTATTGATCGCTCGAACCTACACAATTAAACCACATTTTATGTATTTTCAAAATATTTTACATAACGATTTATAATAATGACACGTATAGAGATAGAAATTGCATTTACATTTCAATACGCCTTGTTTCAAGGGCTACCCCAAGGGCTTGCTTATATTGTTTATCTTTAAAGCATTGTTCAAACATTCGATCTACGATTGCTTCCAAACGCGGGTCGATTTCTTGGTCTAACTTCCCTTCATATCGGGCCAAGCGGACTTGAGTGTAGTGATCAAGGCATTTAGCTGAAAAATACATAAAATATTTCATATTGTTTCTAATCTTGACTTAACTACAAACTAAATACAATTTCTCGAAACTGACAATATCCTTAATTAATTATTTACCCAAAGTAGTTTCAACGTATTCGTTTCTTTGAGAAAGATCAAAAAGTGGTCCAGCCCCGAGAGCAAATGTCAAAGAATCAGCAAAGGACCCCAAATGATAATAGACTTTGCTAGCAACAAGGGCTGCGAGTTGTCGGTGTTGAACAGGGAGCGTTAAATCTTCATGAAGAATTTCACTGTAAGAATAAATTAATCCATTGTTTTACAAAATGACAAAAATTAATTTAGTTACATCTAATGATTAATAGTTGGTATTTATTAATTTAGCTCTCACATTTTCATTACTGAATCAGCAATTTCAGGCCAAAATTCACCAACGATTTGGTCTAACTTTCGTAATGCGAAAGTCTTGACATCATTTTGTGGCTCCTCTAGAAGAGATATTATCCCCGCTGAAAATATACATACAACATAACATTATAATCACCAAATTGATTTAAAAATTGAGTTTAAACTTACAACCTGAACTACTATTACTTCTATGCATACCTGATACTGATGAATAAACGTGACAACTAAAGTGAAAGTTAAAGGCAAACAGTTTTCCCATTGGCAAATTACTAGCATGTAAAAATGGACATTATTGGTATTGGTATTCAATTTAGAAGATATGCAGCAAAGATTGACGAGCTACGCCATGCGAGGAGTTCGTACAAATAGTACTATTTTATTGATTAATTACTACTCAACGGAACATTCATTCATATTGCTTTCATTACACAGTTTTCACTATAAAAAGTACACTTAGCCATAATTATGTTTCAGTTTTTAATAGGCGGTGGTGGCTTTTAAGCATAATTTCAATAACCGCAGTGTTCTTTATGGTTATTTGACAATATTAAATGATGTACTCTATTAACTCTACTACTTTAAGTAAGGTACATTACATTTTACATTATAACATTTAATTATAGTATAACATAGATATTTAAATGCATTGTATTTGATTCACTAATAAAATCAGCTTGATGCTGGAAAGTTCACATGACTGCGGCTTGACCCGCACCAGAGACGATGACTTTCTCTTCCCGTTTAACAGACTTCTTTGCCTCAGGGGCGGACTTTTTGGCACTAGGCGGTTTCTCAGCTTCCTTCTCTGTTTCAGACTTCCCTTTCTCTTCAGTTTCCTTCCGACCATGCTTGTCTTTTTTATCCTTTGCCTCTTCATCAATGACTTTCAACTCATCTTCGTCAAATTGTATTTCTTCCTCCCGTTCTTCAAAATCTTCGTCTTCATCTTCGTCATCATCATCATCGTCTTTAGGTGGTTTGTACAATTCTGGGTACTTTGAAAAACATGTGTGCATTTCTCGAAATTGGGGAAAACACTCGGATCCTTTAGGATCTTCTTTACTATATAGGGCGTTAAAAAGAGTGTTGTTGGCATGTTTTGTAGTGCATTATAGAACTTTAAAAAGCAAAGATTTCAATTTATTTCTAGCCAATACTTACCTGAAATGAAAGCAAGAAAATGCATCCCTAAATTCGGTACCACAAGGACCGTAAGCCGCGCCTCCTAAGCATGGACAATCCCAATTGATAGTACCATCGGGGAAAATTGGACCAGCTGTTTTTGGGTCAAAGTTTTTTGAATCAAGATCCCCTTCTTCGGTAGGATCGGCTTCTTCTCCAGAAATTATTTTCTTCGAATCTTCGTTATCTTTTAAGCCACTGCTAAATTTTTTAGAAACTTGAGAATCTTCCTTTGGTTTATTAGACTTTTTTGTGAAATCCAACGGGGAATTTCCTCCTTCTACTCGATCTTCCTTGGTAACCACTCCTCCCATTATAGTTGCCTTGCTTATCAGAATTTGTCTTATCGGTAGATGAATGCGTTCAATACGAACGAGAATTATTTGATCGTCAAAATAGGTACAACAGCTAGTACATTGTCACTGGAGTATTTGTCGGGTGTGTTACGACAGACCTACAATACAATACACACCAAAATGAAATACTTAATGCTTCATTTGATTTACACACAGATCAAAGAGACTATTTAGATAATCTTTTATATCTTGAAGTCCACTTTTATCTGGACTTCGTTAAGAATTTCGTATTCAAGGATAGCTGACTGGTGTACTAAACTTACAATCAGCTCAATCAGGACTGGTAAGCTTTACTTTACTAAGGAGCAAAAAAACCTTTCCCAGTCCGTTTCAACGCTGAAAACAAGACAACGAGGCTATGGAATGGAAGAGCAACGTTTCAGGTTCCAGAAAATTGACAATCAATATTAGAATTCAATACATTCATCTACCGATTTTATTTCTAACAATGCAGCACACACGCACAGTTTCTCCGAAATTTGTTTTTGCGCATATAGAACTTAACGAATATACATTTACACAAATGACATTAATATAACGTATTAGTTTATATAATTATATATAGAACACAGACATTCAGAGAGATATGAAAAATAACAAAGAAGTTTGACAAAGTAAAATGAAAAATATACAAAGAGGAATGCATCTTCCTTCGTGGTATATAGAAATTTTGTTGAAAATATGCAATACATAATACATCGTACTTCGCAGTTCGCACTCGCACTGCATACATAGATTTCATATTCGCATAGGTAGGTCGCCGAGTTTATCAACTACAAACAGGGCTTTATTTGAATTTATGTTATGACTATGACATAGATTTGCGAAATATTTTGAAATTATACCAATATTGAATACCAATACCAACCATGAATCAATAGAAAAACTGTTGAAAAAACTTTGACTTTCATTTTCAAATACTAGCTATTGTATTCATCCCTGCATTGCATGGCCAAAGCAAAAAGACCAGATTGTCCTGATTGCTATACTTTTGCAATAGTATCATTTAATTTGTGATTTATTTATATTTTATATTAACCATGAATAAGATTTTCTGATTATCGTAACAGGAAACTCTATTGAACATTTTTCTGTTATCTATGCAAAATTACATGAATGAATACCATACTTAAATACAAAATAATAACCTACTAAAATTGAAAATAATAGTTAACTGATGCCAAATCCTAATTTCGTGATTTGGCTGTGTCTTAATAAAAAGACTGAATATTCTAACGTATTCAAACGTAACTAACGTATTCAAATATTAATTTAAAAAGTGTATAAAAAACAGCCTACAACATTTTTATTGTTTGTCGGCATATGACAAATTAGCCAAATGACAAAAATTGGTAAATTACCGGCTGACGTAAGGAGAGCAGTCATTTTGAGAGTTTTGAATCCAATAGCAGTTACGTACGTAGTCTGATATACCGGAAAAGCGGAAAGAAAATGACTTCACTGGAATGCAATTCTGAATTCTGAAATGACAGGACACAGGAAAAAATCAACAAATTAGAAAAATGCTTTAATTCCTTTCTGCATTTTTAACTTTTTGTTTTGAATGCTGGTCTGGTGCGGTACTCATGATCAATGATTTGAGATAGCTTATGAATTACGTTGTCATTTTTACCATTAATTAAACCAAAATTAACCATCAACCATTGGCCATTCATAGTTCATTGTTCATAGTAATGACAAATCATACAAATAAATTAGTTAATTTGTTGTATATTAACTGGCTAAACTGACAACTGACTGGCTTTAGATCATAATCATCAATCATAGATTGATCAACAACAATTTCAAATTTATAATTAACTATTTAAAAAATGTATGACCTATACAAACAACAAAGTAATTAATAGAAACCACAAAATTTTCACACTTACGTCACCCAGACGTGTCTTTAGTGCTTTTCTAAAAGACAAAATCCAAATGCTGAATGCTGATTTTTGAATACGATGAATGAATGATTTGGAAAACACTCAAAATGAACAGCAATGACCAAGACCAACTGATTGACAACTCGCTTCTTTCCGCAGTTGCAATTTGTAATGAATGACTTTACTCGATTATTCCTCCGGAGACGTAGTAGACATTGAATGACAAAGCAGAATAGTATAGTGCTTGGTTGTCTTGCTTGCCTATTGCCTGTAGTAGAAAGTAGAAGCTGCTTAGCTAGTATGTATTTGTAGTAATGTTGTGTATTAGTGTATGTACTATGAACCCTAGTACGTATCAGCAGCGCAGCAAAGCTGATTGAAAAATACCAGAGCCAATTTTATGTTGTAGTTTAGCCGACAGTCGGTGAATTTGCAGTTTCCACTGAGTGAAATCAAAATTTTCTGTTCGCATGGGTTGAAATTCCAACGTTTTTACGCCCACCGTTCGTGAAAAGAGGAACATGGATTCCACGTGGAAAGCTGGTGAAAGCGTAGGCAACCTTCAGGCAACCAAGGCAACGCTAGTTCAACAAAGACAAGAAATTCTCTAAGTGGTTTTGAAATAGCGTTGCGTTGCACCGTGCAGCAAAAAATGTGCGTACTAGATGACATATTATAAGTGAACATTAATGTCGCTCCTCCCTTCCCCCAGCGAAAACTTAGCCCATCGAAATGTCAACGAATTTTTGTGCGCGGAATAGTCCTTGGGGAATTTCTAGCTACTTATGTACTTACCTTAGTCAAATATTCTTGTATCCAAAAAGAGAACCTATAAAGCTGTCATGGCATAGTGGTTCTACAACGGCCTAATAACGCCTGAGTTGACTGCATCCAAAGAAACTTGACTTCTACGTTTCCACTTCTACATTTCCATCCATCTCTCCTTCCTGATGGCATTTTTAGGAGGATTCAATAGAAGGTTGGAAAGCTAAATGCACGAATATTTCTAAGGAGCGTTATTGGCTTGAATGGACATTTCCTGTTGAGAGCTTTAACCATAAACGTCCCTTATAAATTTTCTTACATTTTTTGACAAAGCCTCTACTGATCCCTTCTGATTCCTGATTATCCTGATGATGCCAGGAAGGAGAGAGAACATCAAGAAGCAGCCAAGGTGTCTTGCTTTTATCTACATATGTGTAAGTATAGACATTTGATTCTGCAATTATTGTCAAGCCCTGTCGGCTAAGTTGAGCAAAGTTTCGGCTGCAATAACATACACCGTACATGGTCGTACAATAAAATGCAATGTAATTTTGTTCGCAGTAAATCATGTGAGTAAACAGCCGGGATTCGCTATATATTTGTATAACATTGCCGCTATTGAATTCAAAGCCTTTTAACCTTAGCACAGAGTACAGCTTACAGTAAGCCTGAATAAACTAATAAATTAGGAGTATATCACGCAAACGTTTGTTTTTAAAATCTATTTTAATTTTCATGGCTTCACTAAATTCACAATTCATATTTCATATCATAAGAGCCATAATGTAGTATAAATGCGTATAAATGGTAAATTCATTAGGTAATTTCAATTGTAAGTGTCACCATCTTTACAGCTGTAATTTTCTGTTGCAATAAAAATGCAGTCGATGCGTTGTATTCTTGTATTTGTCTCTAGCTACCCATAGCCTATGTAAGAGTAAGGACCAGCCAAGCGGTTGGAATTTTGGAGTATCTATGTACATAGGACGTTAAAATGGTAAATGTCCTAGTGCTTTAATGCATACTTTAATGCAAGCAATATTCTTATACTTGGTAAGTTTACTTTCGGTTAAGAATCTATATTTTCTACAAATGATTAAAGAAAAAGTGAGAAAGTTAATTAGTTATTAAATGTGTCTAAAAGAGTTATAAGAAGGAAACATCCTTTTGTGAAGTGACAAGTGCATTCATCAAGTAATTATGTGTGTCGCACTTTGAAAATGACAAAGAAACGAGTAAATGCGATACATACATGGATATGCTTTTTTCCAATTAAGGTAAATTAGCGAATGCAATCCTTAATCACTGGTGATATGGTGAAATTCGTAAAACAAGTTAATGAAATACGCAGAGAAGAGCAACTGCGTGTTGGGGAAGAATAGAGGAGGGTATGCATGTGGAAGGCAGGAAAGCATGATTCCATATGCATAGAGCTTTGTAGCAGTACTATGTGTTGACTGAGAAGCGAAGTTCGGAGATGCGAGATGTAAGAGGAGAGGCAAAAAGCGCCGAAGCCCCTACACACAGGATTGCCAGCGTTTACGGAGCTTAAGCGTTAGCGTTGCAGCGTTTAAAGCAGATGTCACAATGCTGCTATGCTTTGTCAGTCAGCTCTCGGACATTGTTCTTGCATTCAGCCTGTGCTTTTACTTATCCTTTAGTTAGATTTTAGAGGCCTTCCCTTATGGTATGATTGGATGTGATCTTCCCTCATGCTTTGCTCGAATACTGTCTCTGACTGTGTTCTCTAGGGCTCACACAGTATGTACAGCAGGAGTGTTGAATTGCATTGCATACTCTTCTGCACTCTAACTCTGTCTAGGTATATAAAAGCAAGCTAGCTAGGTATGTACAACAAACTATGTAAAAGTAAAGCAAGCAAAGCACATAGAGAGCCAGGAGCATAACCATCCGTATAACTAGCATAGCTTTCTATCCTACCTTTTAGCTTTGGCTTTGGAATAATTGGATATAGATATGACGATGTGGCTTGTAGCGAAACCCGTCTCTTTGCTATGTTCTTTAGAGTTCAGCCTTCAGTTGGCCACTTGCCTCCATCCTGTTCTGTGGTGTGTCTCTTCGTTGTCCGTCGCATAAATACTTGTCAATATCCAAAGAGATATGTACAAATACACAGTCTCTTCATTGTACAAAGTACTATACACGACACACACAGCCTACTATTTACATTTTTAAATTTCTTTGTACATTACGGACATTTACCTGTAAATTATTTCTATGTGCACATAAGTACATTCATTCCTTCTAAATACCCGACTTAAGTGTAAGTTACGATTTACTATGTTTCTCCAAAAAATTCTATTTAGCTAGCTAGGTAGGTACTAGCATTTTCTCTGTAGCCTCCTTAACACTTTATTATTATGATCCAGTCTCCATTTCATTTATAAAACTTTTTATGATATTCGTACACAGTGCAGTGATACATTTCCCATTATAGTAAATTTGCTCATCATTGTACGTATAAAATAACAACACTTAAATTATGTTTCTATTCATCGAGACAAGATTGTCAAATAAGAAAAAATGTTCAAAGAGTAAAGCTACAAATTTTTGAGGAACTATACAGTTATCTAGTTGAATAGAGAGACTAAAAGGAAGTGACAAAAATCAGTGCCGCAATGTTTACCTATTCAACATACAAAGTTTGGCAATTTGGAGTTCTAAGCTCCCATTAATATGCGTATCTATTACTTTAAAATACCATGAGCCTTGTCATCTTTATCAGTTCCTTGTTGTCGGTCCCAAATATTAAATCTTAATTTCTAATAGAATAGCTTATTTTTATTACCCGTTCATTCCTCTCGGACAGGGAGAATCACTTGACTCCCGGTTTTGTAGTGGTGATTATATAGCGAGAACTTAATTTCATTTTTTATCTACGAAATACGCAAATGTTCATTTGTGTAGGTATATTCACTTAAGGGAGTGTATAAAAAATTAAAGAATCTCAATTCGTTATAAAGACATTAAGTGTGTGCTATTTATTTCAGGTGAAGGCTGTATACGGGAAGATGGGCATTAAAACATGATGTGAAACCGAAATAAAGTTCTCCGATGTTGTTGAATTAAAGGCTGATAGTCTTACACAAGAATGTAACAGTTCAAACTGGATTTTTAAGTGATACACATCTAAGTACCTAGTAATATTGCAAAAATAACCCAAGATGAATTTGACAACTTTCTTGTGTCGAAAACTGGATGCAAATTGGACTCATGTCCAAAGTGTTCACAAAAGTATTGCAATTCCGATTCAGAACTACTCTTGTGGCTAATGTAGCTACTTGCAATGGTGTCCGGAATAAGATTATGCAGTAGATAAGAGCATATCACATAAATACTGATATACATATGTGTCTAGTTTCTGTCATGTATTCTATGGTTGTGATTTTTCAGTTCGGCTCTTTTAAATATGGTTAATTGCTAAAGGAAATGAAGTCAATGGAGAAATACACTCATCGTGTGTCTAATGAAAGTTATCACAGTGATTTTAGATTAGCATCACTATAAATAGTTAATGTACCTACGTGGTTAAAAGCATTTTCGCATATTTCACAGTGACCATTCATTAGTAGGTACTGAGTTACTATTTATCATCACAATGTATAGTTCTATGGAGAAAAGTACCTAAAAGTGATTAAAAGTTGTTTTCTCGAGCGTGCGTCCCTATTAAGGACATGTATCTGAAACAAAAATAGTGATCTGGTTAATTGGCTGTATGTGCTCGTGCTAATTCAAAGATATCTTACAAGAAGCCATAGAACAGCATGAAAACAAATCTGTGTGACGGTTGAAAAAGAAGAATAATTGTTTTTCTGCAAAATAAATGATCAAAACAGTCAAAGGGCAATAATGAAAACCTTCCCATGTGTGGGTGTCATCACTAGTTTCTATTGCGCTATTAATAACTCAGCGTAATTTAAAAAGTGCAGTTAGATTTAAATAAATCCACTAACTTATCTTCATGATCTGTTCGGTGAGTTTTAAGTCATATCCGTTGTGCTCCTCTTCCTCAACAACATCGTTGTTTTCGTTGTTCACAATGTTA
Organism: Tomocerus nigrus; assembly: GCA_019776505.1. Taxonomy (NCBI): domain Eukaryota; kingdom Metazoa; phylum Arthropoda; class Collembola; order Entomobryomorpha; family Tomoceridae; genus Tomocerus; species Tomocerus nigrus. The sequence goes on from JABASI010000724.1 coordinate 14,882, forward strand.
CGGTTACGTATTCTCAGATATGTATAGTTAAGTACTGACGTAATCCATAAATAATTACAAACAATTGAACAGAAAGGAATAAAGAATTGGATGAAAAGGAGAGAAGGATAAAAGTTCGGATCTATATATGGTATTGAAATGACATAAGAAGGCTTTCTCCAGAAACGCTTCTAAGATTAAGCCGAATGAAGACTCTCAGCACCGCCGTGTTCATCAATGATTTATGTTTTTTTAAGTTTGATCATTTTCCATTGTTTTGTTCTTGGTTATTAGAGTTGTTAAGTGCGTCTAAATACATCGTTTCAATACATTTTACTATTTCGGATGTCACTGAATTACACGGTAAGACCCTACTTATGCTTACTAACAATTTCCTAGTACCTACCTACAAACTATACTATAGCCGATACATAATGTCCATGGTAGTATTTCAGTTGTCTTTAACAAACACTTCGTACCATAATAAGCTAGGTCAGCAATGCTAGTTCTACACTCTATTTACATTTCCTTCAGAATAATTGACATGCTACTTCGCTATTTGTAATAATAAGAGCTACAATTCCAAAATGACTTGACTATAGAATTAATTAACTCATTAATAAGCTAGGTGACCTAAACCTAGCAGCATACGTCAACTCTGGAAAAGGGGATAAATATATGTAGATACTGGTAATAGTGTACTCTTGTTTCTAAATCAAAGATTTGTTCTAATGAAATAAAAGATTAGCAGGAGTTAGCATAATATATCTGTAATGTGTAATAACCTAGAAGAAGATGTGGTTTGGTTTAATAGATGTTTATTATAATGATGACATTGTTTTGACTGAATCACTACTGTTGTGGCGCATATGGCTTTACCACACCTAGTTCCATGTAGTACACACGGAGCAGCTATAGCACTTGGGCTTTAGTTTACCAATCTTTTAACTTTTAGACTACCTACCTATATGTCTCAAATAACCCATAGGTGAAGCTTAAGCCATGTCTGACATGACATGACTGAACTAAATGCACGGAAAAGCTCAGCAAAAAATTAATGGAGCCCGAACAAACAAAATACTCAACAAACTGGCTAAATGCAAGTTTTTATTTAAATTGCTTTAGCTAACTGATTTTGGCACAGCAAATATATTACAGAATCCACTTGGTTTCCAGTTTGGTGCAAAGAAGCTAATATCCCGCATAGTCTTAACATTTCTCATAGCATCGCACATAATTACACACTAAGCTTATCCATACTTAAACAAAAATACTCAGGTATATACTAGTCCAAATGTACAATTATAATATCTAGCTATTACACACAAAAAGCTACTATTACATAATATTATGTTATTGTTCGTGTCCATTCTAACTACGTAGTAACTGTACTTAGTTTAACAGAATATAGAGACTGAATCCACATTAGTAAACTACATTCTCCTAGCACACTATTGTCTATATAGTCATTAACCACACATAGTTAACTAATAATAATGTGAGCAACAGTCCGATACAATATGCAATGTTAAATAAAATATCTAATCCTAATTTCATTGTTTCTATTCTCGTAGCTATTATAGTCTACCTACGTCTATATTAGTATCCAAGATTGTGTAAGCAATGTATGTACTTAATATGTTCATTAGTTAAGGCAAAGAGCAATAGAAACAGAGATATGTAGTTGTGATACTCTATATGCACGTAAGCAAGAAAAGTGAATTAATCTGACCTCATAGCATTCTTTCGAGCAGCTACTATCTCCTATATGAGTGACTGTATCTTTATAATGAATTTAGTGACGGTGATGAATCTCCGTTCATTAATTTAGTGCTCATGTGTCACTTAATAGCTTTTAAACTTCCCTTTCAATAATTTCATTAAATAACACGTGTATTACGTACGTGCATTATTCTGTACAATATTTTGAGCTCGCGTTTACCGTTGTGACTCGGACTTGATAGTGCATTTTCTTCAGGAAATATTGATGATTCATAGATTCATAGTATATATGCCTACAAAAAATATTATGTGGTAAAGGAAAATTTGTGATAATAAGGGTAAACTTTTGGCCAATTTAGCTACTACAATTTCTGTATAATTTAAAAAAGTATGTAAGTAGTGATCGTTGATCATATAAAGGATATATATATAGGTACTACAGGATTAAGTAGGTTACAGCGTAGTTCATTCAAAATTTTGCGTAGCAGAATATACTAGGCTGAAAGTTATTAATACGAATGTATTATTAGAGGTTTTATAATATGCACTAGTGTTATTGGTCCTTTGTGTAATTCAATTGTTAATATTGGAATTGTCTCTACAAAGGTGCATTGTTTGGTTAAGAGTTATAGAGCAAGTTGAGACTTTGTTTCGGCGTACTTGAAGTTATTTATTAGGATACACACACAAAGCTGCCGGCTTGAAATGAGTAACTCGAGAATAGGAATTATGCATGTGCATACTAGTAGAATTATTTTTGAATTAGATATTTATTGTTTTCCTATGAACTCCTTTGCTGTTTCGTTTAGTGTTACAGTTCATCCAAATGCACTAACTGCAGCGACTTAATTTAAGAAATAATATTTCAGGATCGTTTTACAAGTATGGTATTTTATAAATAGTCAAGGCATGAATTGATAATAATAAGAGATACCTACTAGTACATAGTGGAGTAATGGTGATAATATGGCAGTGCTTTAGGTTGATGTTTCATGACCCGCCGAGGAGCGTATATTTTATGTATTCTGTGACTTTTGGACTTTCATTTAAATGTATTTTACTGGATCAACAATGAAGAAGGCTGGAAGGAGAGCAATATGGGATAGTATGCAGTGCACGTCTACTATGGAGTTGCATAGAACTGAAGAATGGGATAGGATGGGTCCCTTTTGGAGGCTAGTGACCATTTCGGGCAGACAATATCCTTCCTTTGGTCTAGAGGAAGACTTTGTATCGTGGCATGGCTAGCCAAGTTCATTTCGACTTGAGCCGCGTACGTACGTAGAGAGGAAGGAGGGAGAGCTGGCAAACAATTCAACCAAACCCAACTTTGCCTAGTTGGATTTTACTTTACCAAAAGTCTATGGTTAGCTCAACTATGTAATGATACATGCTATTCATACTTACGACACGATATATACAGAAAAGTTGCATAGTCAGATTATATATCCCTCCACATGCATTGCTCTTTCACTACGGCACATCACTTAAGAAACATATTAAGACTATTTTTGGCCTTCAAGGCCTGAAATGTATTTTCGGCTGTTTTCTTCCGATTTGTCAGCCCTGCTAGGCATTTCTAACGATTGTAAGGGTAGTGACTAGTCACTATCCACCATAAGCTTCCCTTCACTTCACACATTATTCCATAACACTCACTGAATATTTTATTCGGATAGTGAACTTGAGGTGCGAGAATTTTTAGTCTTCGAATCAATGATAATACGAGCTCGACTTCTTAGTTGCATTTTTATCTGCTGAGTCTGCTATCGCTCTTGCGTGTTTTACAATTAATTCGTACTGGAAACCTCAATGTTACACTGTAGTGTAGTTATGTCCTCTAGAATTTTAGCCATGACAAAAAGCTTCTTTTTATTATTTATGAGAGTAAGATACCAATACAACGATAAAAGATCTTGCATTAAACGGTACACTTAAAAAAAATCGTGATTTCCCATAAGCTATCTTATCTTAACTCTTTATCGCAGCATTAAATATTTTTGCTCATTTTAATAAAATGCCCTATGAATCTCATTTTACATGCATTGTCCTCAATAAAGCAGAATGAGGAATTAAATGCTGCCCATTTGATCATCAAGAAATTAAAACATGTGCATACATATTTGTGTTTCGACAATGCAATATTATTAAACTACCGAGAGACTATTTATAAGAATGACGGCTAAACTTACTACTTACTACCAACGAAGTGTCAATAACACCAGTGCATTTAGTACGTAAGTCGGAAATAGCTTCTAAATTGTTGAAGGTCATCTTGATTTGGTTATCCGTATGCTATTTGTATGGCTGCTATAAGAATGTCATGCTGCCTGGAAAAACTGGATTTCCTATCGGCCACTTCCAATAAGACTATCGTTTGAAATTATTCACAGATTGACGATCCGCCGAATGACTAAGAATAAGGTTGATGTGACATCGATAAATGTATCATATTTCATGCATAGTATACAGTATAATAATTACTGACGTAATATTGAATTTTATGATCTTACATGATACTATCAAGACGCAAATATATAATTGGAATTGCGTATACAGATAGAGAGAGAGAACATAAAGTTAATGGGGTGATGAGAGACAAGTCAATAATGTCGTAAATCGAATATATAATTTTGTTTACTTGATTTGGAATTGATGTTGAAGGAGAGTGTGTGTATTCCCTTCTGAGGCCGCCGTTGCTTTAGAGCAACAATGAAACGGCCTGAGTATTTTGACTAGACTTTGATTACAGAACGAACATAAAACTACGCTTTGGGTGCTAATAAACAACCAATCTACAAGTCAAGTGAGACAGAACAAGGTATTTGCTCTTAAAAGTAATTTTTCATCTGCTAGCAAATCCCTGTACCAAGGTTAATAACAAACAAGACACTAATTGTGTTTATAAGCATGCAGTTTTTTCTAGAAATATATTTGTCCTGTACGTTTGAACTGATCGATGTATTCCTGGAGTAAAGTTGTCATTGATGTAGCTTTGCATCTTACGCATATAAAGACATAACAATATATTATCTGTAGTAAATAAGTAGTTGCAAAAGTTGCAATTACATAGAATTACCCATTAGAAAAAACCTTAAATATGTAACCTTGTCTTTACTTAAAAAAATATTTTTGCAAATTAATTTGATTCAAGCCTAACACTAATAATTTTAAGCATTCTATGTCAATTAGCAATGCCTATGGAGTCAACCGATTAGCTTTGATGGGATTTTAATAACTTGTAGTTGTATACATAACAGTCAATCTTATTAAGATTTATATCTTAGTAATAAACTAAAGAGATAGCTCTTAATTTTTAAATTTGCAGAGTTAATTTTAGTTTTTGCGTATTTTTAAATGTAAATATCGTGGACAGGTACGTAATTATAAGTCTACTATAAAGGCAAGAAGAATATATTGCGTTAACTTGAGTGTATAGTGTAGAGCAGTAAATATCATTGTTCTTTATTACTATTGGACATTGCTACGCAGTTTGTATGATGAAAGGCAAGCAAGCGTAACACAGTTTAAATTGCACATGTATAGTTAGTGCACGTAAAATATGTAGATAGGTAGGTATATAGTATAGCTACCTATACAAACATAGCTAGAGCTATACACCTACATAATACACATTAGTCTGCAAGCCAACTTCATGCAGGGGAATATCAGCACAAGCTCAACTTGCACAGAAAACGTAGATATAGCTGTAGACTTGTGGAAGGGAATAGAAAATGAACTCTGTGAACTCCATTCTGTTGTGTGTTCATTTCTGAGTCTTTTGCGTTAAACTTTGGGAGTTCGTTTTACGTTGCGTTCCTTGATGTACCTATGCAGGGAATGTAGCAGTGCTACTCTATGCAAATCTTACTCTGTTTTATATGTTTGCTGGCATATATATAATATCTCTTGTGTAGGATGGAAGAAAGAACGCACTTTTTCATCAAATCCCTTTTATTTTAATTCTACGCGAGAAACTGTAACTTAACTTGAGCAGCAGCCTGAAATATCCTATTTTATGTAAATCTCACTCATGACTTCTCATGTCCTACTTTTTTAATGCTTATAAAAACTTAATAATAAAAATACGAGATCTTTCTTAGTTCTTACAGTATTGCGCTTGTTTTAATTTTTCAAGTCAAAACCTACAGCAGCTGGACAGAATTTAAGAACAGTTTCCCATTTTGGGGCTAAGTGAAACTAATTGCTATCCAGTTTTCAATTAACCATTTCAATTTAATTTCTTCAAGGAATAGCTTCTCTTACCAAATACTATCAAGTAAAGTTCTTCTCCGAATGATTATACCACAGAAACAATATTTGTTAAGACAATTCTCCGGAATTTAAGTTAGTGAAGGACAATAATATAAAATACTAGCGGTTTGTTAAAGGATATCAACTAATAACATAACTGCTATTAACATAGCATAAACGATATATATAAATAGATATATTTATACAAATAGAAAAACTACAGGTTTCCTATAACATTAAACATGTTGTTACATAAAGTAGGTGTGTAGGAATGTAGATATGCCAAGAGTAAATGATACGCAGTTCGGTTACGACACAGTTAAACTCGCCAACTAACTACTAATATATCCATGCTATTATAAATGAAAAATGTCAAGCAGAAAATAAATATGGGAACACTATAGTTTTACTTAGTGTACAAATGAGTCTGTCAGAATTGTAAAATGAAGGAAAGGGAATGCCTAGTTAGTGAAGGAGCAATTTCCTTTTATTCCTTCTCCACGTCAATGTTTTTAATATTATGGTGAATGTTGTCAATGTTCCAGCAGCGTCTAGTAAATAGTTCAACCTGACTAAGTCTTTAGTCTCATTCATGTTTTATTAGTAAATGTTGGGTAGTCACAGAGTACTATTGTAGTATTTAGCAAAAGTAACATTAAGGGAAGGTAAATCATGAAGAGTTGACAAAAGTAAAGTAAACCAAACCATTGCCACAATTTAGTCATTCATTTCATCAGAGAGCAGCTTTCGTTCAGTTCAGTCAGTGCGTAATTAAATCGTAATGAGCATCACTTGACTCTTATACTTAATGTACTTTAGATATAGCTCTTATATATACATGAAGCATAGTGAAAATATGCCATTATTCTCGATAACTTACTATGTACAGGGCTAATGTAGTTCGAAAAAACGTACAGCATTTAAATGTACTAGACACATAGAAATTGCTAATACTGGCAAGAAGCTCAAAACTAGTCAAATAAGAAAGTCGAATAAGTCTGTCATGAACAAAACAGACATGCAGAGAGAGAGACAAAACAGTAAAGCAGTCGTAATAACAGAACAACTATAGTCTACTATAAAGCATGAACGTTAGTCCTCACGGAGAGAGAGAGAGAGAGAGAGACATACACTCAAAGACCATGAAACAAAACTGTGCACTAAGGATTTACATTACAACTTTATTGCTAGGTATTCCAAGTTAAGTCAACTAAGCAAATAATGACAAGGCGCATCGGAGTTGGCCTTGTATAGTGCAGTGCACTGTACAATACTTACTGCGTGTCATTTATTTATATCTAACTAACTATTCACCTCTATAACTATCATTTCTATTCATATATAAATCATCCATGTAATTAATAAACACATTACCCTATTATATAACACTACTATAATCACTTTATTTTAACTGTCATCAAACACGGAGCACTATTCCATATAAGATAATATGCACGTATTTATTGTGTTTTTATTCGATTTAAGAGGAGTTCCTTCCCTTAAAATAGAATATTGCTATTTATAGCTCTGATCGATCTGTGATGCACCAAAGTTTCATTTTCTTGAAACTTGAGCAATTTTGTACGGAAATTGAAACTAAGACGCAATACCACAATCAATAAACAGCATCTCTACCTAAATCATCTTGTAAAATTCATTTTAATTGATCTAAGAACAGTTTTAAAATGCAATACTCTCCGAGTGCCTTTACGAGCAACACCTACTCCATAGAGAAATGGACCGAATTACAGATCTTCTATGTGTAATATCAGTAGAAAATTAAGTTTACAAAAAATAATGATGTAGTAACTAAAAAGAATTATGTGCTTCATTGTATTTTGTTTAAAAGTAGTTCTTCAGTGGTGGTAATGAGGAGAGTGGATTTACATGACATTATTGGAGCATATACATCCGTTAATTTGCAACTGGCTACAATAAGTTCATTCTAGTAAGGATAAAAAGTGTAGATGAAGCTCGGGATTGTCTCTCCTGCTGAAATTGAAAGATAGGGAATATAATGGATAGTGGTGGATGTATTTATGTATGGGTTGCCTGCTCTGGCATTGACATAGACAGCCGAACGAACGAACAAAGTTGAGTCAAAGCTAAGCCATGCCGTGCCGTGCTGTATGTAGCAGTAGTGTGCATGCCTGCCTGGTCGTGTACTGTTGTAAGTGAAGAGGCAAGCACATGGAGAATGGAAAGAACACTATAGAAATTGTACAGAGAGAGAGAGAGAGAGAGGAAGAATATAGGATAAATGAAACTGAAGTCGAGTCTGCCTGGCTATAGAGCATCCATTTTAGTTCCGAACGGCTGACTGTGGACGGGGCTGGGCTCAAGTTCCCCATTCACTTCACTTGACTTGAGTTGGTGGATGGAAGCTGGAGGAAAAGAAGCAGGCAGCAGCAGCATGAGAGAACAAGTCAAAGCACCACTGTTGAATCAAACTCTGAATTTCAACCAAGTTAAGCCCAATTGTATTTTCAGATGATAGAATTCAAAACTCTCTTAATGCTTTTCTCTCTTCCACAGTCTTAACTGAGTGAGCGATAGTGAGTGGCTCTTGCTTTGGGTGTGAGTTGATAGGCAGTTGAATGCGATTCACAACACAATCCTCCCTCGCGCCATGCGAAAATGTCTTGTGTCAACTAAAATGGAACAGTTAAATGCACATTAGTGCGTAAAGATTCCCCAACCATTCATTTTCCTATCCAAGCAAACCCATTATCGATAGCTTACGGAAAATCATTTATTCGCAAGGCTGAAAAAAATGTCAATTTATGCCAGAGACATTACTTCTGTAAGGTTTAAGCAAATATATAACGAAAACCTGCATAATATCTTGCAAACTTGCAAATTATATTATTCCAACCTAAATGTGCACTCAATGGCAGAAATCATGCGTGTAAATCGTGGAAAATCAAATGAAGTTCCTTATAGTATACCATTTTTCTATAAATTAAATGCGTGAAATGACAAAAAGTCTATTTTCACTAAGGAATATACCTAAACGCATTTAGATATTTGCATTTTGCATTTATCACAGCATTATCTTCAGTGTCAGTAGAATTAGAATTAGTGGAGGATTAAAATTAGCTGGGTAGATTGAGTTTGCCGTAAAATGTCCATGGGGTTGACATCGGTAGAACAAAGTGTACTTTTCATTAGTGCTAATCAAGTGTAATTTAACATTAATGGAATAAATGTAAACAAGAATGTAGATTATTACGGTGAGTCGGTGCCAAGACCTAATGGGAGTATGTATTCGTAAGTGTATGCATGTATAGGTTATTGGATAAGGAAATCTTTCACTAGTTGGGCTAATAATGAGAGAGATGATGTGATGGTAAGAATGGAGATAGCTCTATTACTGCATAAATAGAAAATGATAGAGAGATGGAATGATATAGTTTCCGGTTTCCTTGAGCTGAGTCGAGCGACAGTTTATTTTCTGCTCCTGCTCTTCTCTTATGCCATTACGGATTGACATGCAAGTGGTCTGTGCACTCTCTGTCTCTGTTTATGATGGGAGTGATGTAATGTGCTTGAGCTGTTTAGCATTCTTGCTGCTCAGAAATGCTCATCTGATCTTGATGTGGACTCAATTTCCTAGTCGACTCAACAAAAGTTAAAATAAAAGGAAATAAAAAATCAAGGAGCTTTTTCCTGAGAGCCAAGTTTGCGTGTTGTGTTGTTCTGCGAAAGGCTGGCTGACATTGACTGAATCAGAATCAAGTTATCTGAGAGTTAGCTCTGTACAGAGCTCCGTGTTGTGTTCCTTCTCGGTTCGTTGAATGGTGCATAGAATTTAGTTACATATTATGTATGTTTGTATTTTGTATGTAGACTGGATTTAATAAGAAGAACTGCATATGTGCTCCTCTATTATTGCCCACTCGGATTTTATACATATATACTAACATGGCATAATATATAAAACTATCAGATGTAGAATGGAAGGAGGATGTTAACAGTAAACTGAACGAACAAGCAGACTTCTAACGAAATGAAAAAAAGAGATGAGATGGAGTAGGAAAAGGACGAACAAACGCAGCAGAGCTCGACTCAGCTCTCTTTGCTAATGCACAATGTATTTCCTATGTGGATAATATGACGAAGGGAATGGTGAGGAGAGACGAAAGGGAAATAAAGTAAAATACCCGGGAGGGGAACTGTGCATGCTTAGACTTACGCTACGTACACGTAAGTTGCGTATGCTGATATAATCCTAGCTCTCTCTCTCTAGCTCTCTCCCTGCACTGCACACACCACCACTGCATAGACCATCATCAGACTTTCAGGCACTTCCACTCCAGTCACCTACGGATTGCCCAACATTAACTATCTAAACACAGATACTCTATATTATTTACCGTTTATGCAACTAGAGCACTATCCTCCATAGAGTCAAATGGCTCCACCCTCTTTACTCTTAAATATTGCAAATTTAAACATACACTATCTTTTTTGTGGACTGATAAGAGTAAAGAAAAGCTAATCCCTTTCAATAACCCATCTCATAGACATTATTACCTTTTCCGGCATAATTTTCCTCGTATTAAACCAAAATTGATGTTCAGTGAAGCTTCAGCATTTTAAAGGGTCCTCAATGGAAAACATTATTAATTTAATGACGAAGGCTACTATCGCTGATGTAATTTATTTCCAGCGTTTTATATTCGGTATGATAATAATTACAGATTCTAGAAGATCTTTTCGTATAGGAAAACTATAAAATGTGTTAAAGTTGATTTTCTGAGACAAATTAATGTGATGTCAATGTCAATGTACTAAGAAGGTATTAGCATGTTGATTTTGGATAACTATTGATTCGAGGTCTGTACATATAGTAATCTCTACATTTAACTGATCGCTTGTAAACCGAAATAAGTGGAAACTGGATGACTCTGTCTTTGAATATATTCCTGCGTATTTATCTTATTAACCTTGAGTAGGATAACCGTGGATAGGCCATTAATTTAGTTGAAGAGTTTGTCCATATCGTCGTGTCCATTTAGTTAATCAGTAATGCACGCATTAAGAAATTGTAAGTTGTAATTTTTGCAATGAACTGGTTTTTACAATCTCTAATTATTGCTAATATCCTTTTCGTCACTATATTTTGATTGGAGGACTACAGGATTTGGATTAGTCGTCCCTTGTATTGGAATTTCGCTTAATAATATTGGAGAAGTAGGACGTGGTGGGTAGCTAGAGATAATATTATGACTAATAATTGGTATTCGTAGTTGTTTTAGGTATTTGGCACTTGTAAAGTGTTTTGTTGGAAACAATGAATTGGATGGAGTGACCGTGGGGAAGAGAAAGGCCTGCGGGCAATTTTAATCATGAATATCAGAGTTTGTAGTTGTTTGGAGTCGTTTAGTATTCGTCAGACAATAAGCGGTCAGTTTAGTTAATTGTTCATGAGTAAAAAGGGAGATGTAAGGATGAAGAGTTGTGTGGAGCATCATCATCAGCTCTAGATGATGTAAAGATTAGGATTAGAGGATGCTATTACTTAAATGCTAGAATATCGACAAGGATTGCCAAAGTTTTAATAATCTTCCATAGTGCTTTTAAGTAAGTAGCTAGGTGTTTTGTGTGTGGAAGAGAGGATATAGTTGGCATTAAGTATTACCTGAGTGTTTCATTCATTCATTAGCATTAGTAAATTCTCAGTTTAGACTTGACTAGCACCTAGTGTACAGATCAGAGATATAATATAATATAAACTAGGGCTTAAAACACTAGTCAAGTACTAATATGACTACCTATGTATGTTTGTGAGTTTATAACAGAAGTTATATTATATCCTTCTATGTGTTTATCACTAGTCTCAGTTAGAGTTGGCTGGATTGAGAATTAGAATGCATGGAGGATGATGCTGAGGCCATTCATTACGGTGGCAAATTCCCATTAGACGCCATTTCATTGTCGAAGTGGTTGCAGTCATGTTCGTAGTTGCGTAGTATATGGGAATATAATATGACACTACTGTGTATCCCTATAATGTAATTTCTAGATATATACATTCTATATTTCTAACATAATCATTTCTCTTATCTGTGTGTACATTAACACTTGGGCTTTATATCCCTATTCGTACACACGTAACTAATCGTCAAGTATGCATGCTCCTTCAGTTTTTATTATTGTGGTTTATTAGTAATAAAGTTTTTCCTTTTCTACAACATGTATATCCTAATATATTTTTCTTGGATTTAGTATTTAGTCATATCTGTCTATATGTATTTATAAGTTTGAATTTAGGTTGGCTATATGTAAATGAAGAGAATGCAACGGTTTAGCTAGTGCATTATGCAGATTAAAAAAGGGTAGCTGAATTAAATTGGATTAAATGCATTATAATGCGAATATAAAGCTTTCTGAGAGTATAAAGAGTGTGTGTATAGGTGGAGAGTTAAGTATAGTAAGAATGGTGCTGGATATAGTGAATTGAATGAGGACGTGAGCGACAAGGTAAATATAAATTTAGGATGATGCTGCATTTCCCATGGCACTTTTATCAAGTAGAATTACTTTTTGAATTTGCATTGAAGCGTTTTCTGCTGTCGTTTTAACTGTAGGTCAATCCTTTCTTATAGTAAATCCTATATGGAGTGAATGAGTGGAATAGGAATATTCACCTAACAAATAGGGCAGATACTTTATGTGTGTGTATCTCTACATTGCGTTTAAATAGTTTGCAAAGGGAATTCGAAATTGTTTATGCATAAACGACTTTCTGTGCTCATTCTCATTTCCTTTTATACTGTTATGTATGTGTCTAATGGAGTAATAGCTTTAGACGTATCTATACTGTCTAACCATTTGTCGTTGTTCAAACATCATCATCATACGGAATTCTTTATATAATAGCGGGGATTTATTTTGTTTACATTAGGATGTTGGATTATAGAGTATGTTTGAATATGTAATTCATTGTTAGGCTCAAAGGTGAAAGTAAAAGCTTTAATCTGTAATTATATGTAAGCATAGGAGTAAAACTTGAACTTGATGTAATAATTAAGATGGAAAATGACAGGGCAGATCTTTGCTGCGATAGGAATAGGCAAGAAAACCGCAAGGAAAGGCATCAGGCCTGGAAATGTGTAGCAATATAAATAGAGAGCCAGTGCAACTGCAGCATGGAAAATGGTAAACTGATTCTTGCCAGCAGCGAGCGTCTCTGGGTAAAAGCTGTAAGCACTCTTATTCTTGTCTGTCCTGTCCTTCTATTCCATTCCAATCCAACATATCCTGGAATTTTTTGGCCATATATTTCACACGCTACCATTCCGCAGACAGTTTTATTAGACTTTTTCCTCCAGCTATGTAACCAGCTGCTGTCTATGCACGTATACTTATGTAACTCTTATCTCTCTAGCTATACCAAGCATGTCCGTAGGATTTATTCTGTATATATGCGGAGAAGAACTGTAAAGGGAGCCGTAAGCAATAAGAAGGAAGTCAGGGAACGGAGACCAAGATTCCCTTTCCTTCCTGTAATTGCTTGTATCTAAATCTATGTGTCGATGATGCAGTCATGGAAAGTTATTTGATGATCTGATAGATATTTATTAGGAGCTAATCCTCTATTCAAGAGACTACTTCCATCTAATTACCTCTATAATTAATCCCTTAATTATATGCAATATCAAGAAAATATGCATAATTTGATAAAAACGCAACATTTATGTTAATGAAATTATCCACCTATTAAATAGTAGTAGGTAAAGAATTTATTGACAGGAAACAGCTGGAGGGCATATTAAATAGCAGCAATAACAATTTAACTTTGTGTGTAATGTAAATAGTGGAATGAACTGAATTAAGATCACGGTTAAATTTGGATTGCTCGCAAGGAGAAGTCGGACAACTTTTCAACGGACGAGTTTAACCATACAAAAACAGATATGGTAATGAAAAGTGGTGCATTAGTTTCCCTTTGAGCTGTTTGTTTGCATTTTATGTGGAGACGTTGAGGAAGATTCTGCATTTTATTGTTCAAGTGTATTATATGGTGGAGGATAAAGCCTTATCGATGGACAACAGAGCAGTCGAGCGAGGAGACGACTCCACACACAATAGAACGTGTATGAAAGGGCAAAGTAAAACTAAAGTTCTATCGATCGATCCATTTAAGAGATGTGCGGATAAAGGATAAAGAATACTTTGTAGCTTGTTATGCGTGTTCAAGGGAGGTGCATTCAGTAATTTTAAGGCTCATTTTTACTTTTTTATTATCCTCTTTCTATATTCTTTATGTACGCACTTTGAGTCATTTCGAATTTATAGACGAAATGCACATAGCTACCATACGGACATTCTTTAAACACACATATTACAATATACAGATGTTTATACGAAATATTTTAGGGCAATAATAGAATCTAGCCACACTATACATGTATAAATAGTTAGGCAAATGTTATATGTGGATATATAGATGTAATTAGGCTTACTGCATTGCACAGGGTGCAACAGAAGGAGCATTAAAATTATTATTGGTACATCCAAGCAGAAAATGTCTAACAAGTATTTATATGCATACACTGTGTACAGGTTCGTTTTATAGAGAATGAAAATGTATAAAGTGTAGTATGTATATATTTATTATGTAGAGATTGTCTGTTGAACTAGTAGTAGTGTTAAGTTAAACGAAATGGTCGTGTTGCAGTGGGGTAGCAAGTTTACCAGAGAGAGCACATGGCTCTGTGAGATCGAGGATGAGGATCCGAAGTTTAGCTAAGCAAAGCGGACATCATGTGTTGCGTACGATTACATTGCCCCACATGAGTATATTGAATTGAAAAGGGTGTCGTTTTGGGCTGACTTATTTACGATGAAGGATGAAGGGTACAAAGGGTCCCTTTCTCTCCTCCGGACAATAAGAATACTCACTGTTCCTCTTTCTTCCTTCTGTTATTATTTGTGTGGGGGATTTTTAGTTTTCTAAGGGTGATTTTTATCAGGAGCTCTCCGTGTACACGAAATGGAGTTAGATTCATTTCAGACATAAATAACAGTAGAAGCTGCTACATATAGGAGGGTGCTGTGTTATGCGTATGTTTTATATATAGACATTTTCCTACTTGAGTTAGTGTCCGTGTGCGTTTTATGCTCTGTGTACATCGAGTGACTGTAGGAACAGAAGAAGGAGGCAATCTCTGCTGAAGGTTCATTGACTTACATAGAGCTAATGGTAGGCACTTAGAGAGACTTTCTTAATTCCAGTTTACTTCCCTTTCAACTCCATTATTTTGATATGAAGCAGAACGAGTAAATTCTAGAATCTGTAAATTGCTGTGAGATTAAAATATGAGCTCTCGGGCTTGCCTGGTGATGATAATAGTAATATTTGTGTTTGCTTGTCAATTCATTATTTCCATCTTAATGAGAGGAATTTAGGAGTAGGAGTCACTCTATGTACAAGTCGAGCACGTTAGTCTTTTTGAATTACGGTTATTGCAGAATTGAAACCATTTAGTCACTTTCTCGCACTGTGACTCTACGTATCGATAAAAACGAAGTGGAGGCAACGCGAGGAGAATACGCCTGCAATATCTCACATTGCTCCACGTGAGCTCCCTATCCAACCCACAATTTGTTTTATAAATGCAAACGTACACTTTTTGGCAGACAAATGGCCCATAAAGTGACAATTCTTCCCTCTGAATGCCAAGCCAAGCTCCTGACAACTTACATATAGGCCAAACACTTAGGTATCTTTTTATATTCTTATACTAACAATAACCGATTTAGATATATATTTTCTAATAAGCATCTCGAGAGTTGGAGCTAAATGCCTATTATCCTCCTACTCCTAAGTGTATTATGTTTTTCAAAAGACATTTCTCAAATGCTAAATGCAACCGGATGCACTGTCATTATGTACTCATTTAGTCTGTATTTAGAATCATATTCTGTATTATTTTGCTAATGTTATAGTATTTTGTCTCTTTAAATAATTGCTCTCTTTGCTTCTTCTATTTTTTCCAACAAATATCATTCCCACGTGGAAAATTGGAAAATAGGATTTTCTGACCTTTCTTTAAAATGGTCATTCACCATTAAAAATAGTTACTGCAAAAGTATGGTAAAAGTTTCGAAAAATGACTTTATTATGAAGTTCATGCTAAAGTGAAGTAAAGTTTATTGTGTCCCATTTTGCCACCATTATTTCATATTCGTATAGATATAAAGTGATGTAAAGCAATACATTCATATTATCTAATCTATACCCATACTACTTATATCGAGTAATCTATTCTTTCCTAATAATGAAATAATCATGTCCAGGAAAAATTTAATCATTTAATTTCTGTAAAATGTTATTACGCGCGCTGCATATAGCAATATATTATACATTAATGTTTTGAAAACTTATGATTCAATTACGTTATCAACATCTATCTGTTGAATTAAAATATAACATTTTGCTACTCGGAGCTGAAAAGTTAAATAAAATTTTTAACGATTCTTAGAAACTATTGTATCTTGTATCCAGTGATTCCAGTGTATAAAAAGCTTCAATGATTTTCTATGAAGGACAAAAATATTCGTAGACAAGGAAAAGTAAGTTGAGCAAATAGGGAGCACCTGCAGAATATTTTGTAGGCATTCGTTTTCTGTGATGCGAATGCCTAGATAGCATAACAATATGGACATGACGCCTGAATGACAACAGTAGAGATTAGACTGGTGACTGGAAGACGAAATTGTCTCCGTGAGGTCATATCTTTCTATCAGTGGTAAACAGAGATAGTTGACAAGACACGAACTACGAAGTAAGTAAAGTAAGAGAGAAGGGACTAGGTATATTTATTATAAAGTTCTTTTTAAGCATCGTGAATATAAAATGTGTGTGCTAATGTGATATTGTCGTGAAGCTTTTGTTCTTTCTGGTTGTTATATGTTTGTAAGAAGGTAGTGCGTGACAGGAACATCTAGTAAAAGAAAGGTAACAAATAAATGCATTGAATTGTTGAAGGGAATAGGAGAGGAGTAGTGCGAGTTGTGAAGGAATTTGTATTAGTAAATAGTGCTGTATATAGATAAATTTATATAATATAATAATGGATAGATATAGGAAGGACAGAGAGAGAGAGGGAAGAATACGGTAGCTGTGCAAAGTGAACTGAAGCTGCTGAGATCACATGAGCACATAATATAGTATCTATAGTTAGAGAGAAAATATTTGTACGGATGCCGTATGGTCGTTTATAGGCTTTGAGATTTACTATCAGCAAAAGTCAAAGTCAAGTCTGAAAAAGAATGTAAGTCGGAGAAGAATAGGAGAACACGAGTCAAGTCAGATTCTTTGAACTTAAGTAGAGAGAATTGAAGAAATAATGTCTTGTGAGGAGGAAAGGATGGAAAAGAAGAAGACGCAAGAAGGAACTCGACTGACTTGACTTGATTCTTTCGAGAGTTGCTGGATGGAAAGTAGAGCAAGAAAAAGGACTTTATGCAGAAACCTAAGCCAAGCTAAGCAGTCCCTTCCTCTCTAATGCAATGTAACTTTTATGGCAAAGTAGTGTTTTAGTGTTGATTCTCTTCTTTCCCTGCCTTCCTCCTCTTCTCAATCCACCAACAACACCATGCACCACCAACAACACAACGTACACCTTCCAGACCATCATCAGAGTAGTACCTACCTTCGACTGCCTACCTACCTCTATGCGTTATTGCAGCTCTCTCATTTAGAAGGAAATACTTGGATTAACTACCATAACTATTTCGTTAGAGAATAATGGAGCTCAGGGAGATAGACGCTAAAAGCATCCTCTGTTTTTTTTTCTTTCAAATCAACCAACAACATCCCTCTTTCACCTACTTCATTTCATATCACACTGTTATTATTAGTCCTTTTATTGCTGTCACCACTGTCACAGCCGTACTTTGTTCTGTCGCAATAGAATCACTACGACATCGTCTTTCATACGATTTTAATCAATTCCTAACTATTTCTAGTTAAAGATCACTAATGCACTAGCATTGCTTGAACTCATTTGATAATTTCTTCCAATTGTTTCTCACTCCAAACCGTCCATACCTAGTCGTTATTTAAATTGCTTTAGATTGTATGTATGCTCTTAAAATGATTAAAATTTTCATCATTTGAGTGTCAAATCAAAACTGTCAATCTCCATGTCCTTAGAATTTCAATAAATTCGCTAGACAACTATGCACTTTGTGTCACTATTGCCGTATTATGTGCCCTTGTAAAACTAACTAGACCTTTGAAATGCCGTGCAGTGTGTGGAATTGTGGAATTTGTATAATTTTGAATTTATAGGCATAGGGTACCTACAAAGTGTATAATGGGCTGGATTGTATCGAATTTTAAATTCCAAGAAAGTTAAAACGCAGTAGAACTCGAAATTGTAGGCTATAAGTAATTATTTTAGCTAAGAGC